>SJYA01002871.1:1080118-1186065 GCA_006410615.1 Neotragus moschatus
GGCCCTGGGATTTCTTTGGAAGGAATGATGCTGAAGCTGAAGCTCCGGTACTTTGGCCACCTCATGCGAAGAGTTGACTCATTGGAGAGGACTCTGATGCTGGGAGGGATTGGGGGCAGAAGGAGAAGGGGACAACAGAGGATGAGATGGCTGGATAGCATCACTGACTCAATGGACGTGAGTCTGAGTGAACTCCAGGAGTTGGTGATAGACAGGGAGGCCTGGCATGCTGCAATTCATGGGGTCGCAAAGAGTCGGACACGACTGAGCAACTGAACTGAACTGAACACTCTTTCCTCTCTGTTTAGCCCCAGCTTTTCCTTTCCTTAATTAAAAATTTTTGTTATAAAACATACTAACTAGCAAAATGAATTAGATGGGCAAACCATTTGAGAGGCAAACCTCAGAATTCCTCAGATAACAAACTTGGGATAAGAATTTGGGGTGTCATCAGGCCAGAGAGTTCCCTTGTATTCCAGGATTATCTAACCCAAAATGTTCTGGATTTTTTCTCGTTGTGTTTTAGTATGACTAGTCCTGCTTTGTTCAGTTCAGTTCAGTCGCTNATGAATTAGATGGGCAAACCATTTGAGAGGCAAACCTCAGAATTCCTCAGATAACAAACTTGGGATAAGAATTTGGGGTGTCATCAGGCCAGAGAGTTCCCTTGTATTCCAGGATTATCTAACCCAAAATGTTCTGGATTTTTTCTCGTTGTGTTTTAGTATGACTAGTCCTGCTTTGTTCAGTTCAGTTCAGTCGCTCAGTCATGTCCGACTCTTTGTGACGCCATGAATCGCAGCACACCAGGCCTCCCTGTCCATCACCAACTCCTAGAGTTCACTCACACTCACGTCCATCGAGTTAGTGATGCTTCCAGCCATCTCATCCTCAGTCGTCCTCTTCTCCTCCTGCCCCCAATCCCTCCCAGCATCAGTCTTTTCCAATGAGTCAACTCTTCACATGAGGTGGCCAAAGTACTGGAGTTTCAGCTTTAGCATCATTCCTTCCAAAGAACACCCAGGATTGATCTCCTCTAGAATAGACTGGTTGAATTTCCTTGCAGTCCAAGGGACTGCCAAGAGTCTTCTCCAACACCACAGTTCAAAAGCATCAATTCTTTGGCACTCAGCTTTTTTACAGTCCAACTCTCACATCCATACATGACCACTGGAAAAACCATAGCCTTGACTAGACGGACCTTTGCTGGCAAAATACTGTCTCTGCTTTTCAATATGCTGTCTAGGTTGGTCATAACTTTTCTTCCAAGGAGTAAGAGTCTTTTCATTTCATGCTGCAGTCACCATCTGCAGTGATTTTGGAGCCCCAAAAAATAAAGTCTGACACCCTGCTTTGTTACTATTTATGAAAATTTCCCTTAGAATTTTCTTTAGAAGTCTGTCTTTTGTGCTTACTTTAGGTCACCAAAAATTTTTTTTCTGAGATACTATCAGATAAATGTGTAAGTGCTAAGGCCATTGACAGGCAAATAATCAAATGTTTTTTGAATACTAGAAAAAGAATATTTTTCCCTCAACAAATACCTCAGTTCCCTTAGGGTTTAGACTGTAGGCACGTAGCCTGAGTCTTTTGCAATATGAAAAATATAAAACTTAGTCTGATCATTTAGTGTTGGCATCCTTTTTTTTCAAACTGCAGTCCTTATCAGAGTAAGTCACAATCTTGTCTTTGTTTTATTGCAAATACGCAAGAGATTATATAACACACTTTTAATGTTCTGTTCTTTCTCATCCTTTCTGTTGTATAGCAACAAACAGCTCTTGCTGGATTTTGCTTTTCTTTTTTTCCCCCTCTTTCCTTTTTTTAAAATTTCCTTTCTGAGCCTGACTGTCTTGTTGATTCATTTCACCCATCACCTGTGTTCTGAGCAGAGCTGAGGCATCTGCAGTGATGTCAGCTGTTACTCATAGGGAATTCCCTGACAGTGCTTTCACAGCCAAGGTCCCAGATTCAATCCCTGGTCAGGGAATGAAGATCCCACAAACCTTGTGACATGCCCCTTCGCAAAAGAAGTGTTCCTAAGCAGCTAACTGGTCCCTCGTTTTCCTTTCTTTGTGAATCATGAGATAAAGATGACCCCTTCATTCTGAGGGTGTGCCAGGGCTGAGATCAGAACATCTCCAGGATTCTCATCACTGTGCTTTTAGCCATCAGAAATGCTTGAAAAATTTTAAGAAACTGAGAAATGAGTAAAAAGAACCAAATCAAAATGAACCATTCTTTACCTAAAGTACTAAGAAAACAGAAATACACTTACCAACCTTTGTTTCCATGGCCTTCCCCTGTAGGGGTTCTGAAAGCAACAGTAATGTTNGTCTTGGGTTTATCCTATTTGGAACTCTCTGGGTTTCTTGGACTTGGGCGATTATTTCCTTCCCCATATTAGGGAAGTTTTCAACTATTATCTCCTCAAGTAATTTCTCATGGTCTTTCTTTTTGTCTTCTTCTTCTGGGACACCTATAATTCGAATGTTGGAGCATTTCATATTGTCCTGGAGGTCTCTGAGATTGTCCTCATTTCTTTTAATTCGTTTTTCTTTTTTCCTCTCTGATTCATTCATTTCTACCATTCTATCTTCTATTTCACTAATCCTATCTTCTGCCTCCGTTATTCTACTATTTGTTGCCTCCAGAGTGTTTCTGATCTCATTTATTGCATTATTCATTATATAATGATGCTTTTTTATTTCTTCTAGGTCCTTGTTAAACCTTTCTTGCATCTTCTCAATCCTTGTCTCCAGATTATTTATCTGTGATTCCATTTTGAGTTCAAGATTTTGGATCATTTTCACTAACAATATTCTGAATTCTTTCTCAGGTAGCTTCCCTATCTCTTCCTCTTTGGTTTGGTTTGGTGGGCATTTCTCCTGTTCCTTTACCTCCTGGGTATTCCTCTGTCTCTTCATCTTGGTTATATTGCTGCATTTGTTGTGACCTTTCTATATTCTGGGAATTTGCGGAGTTCTCTTTATTATGGAATTTCCTCCCTATAGGAGGGGTTGTATCAGTGGCTTGTCAAGGTTTCTTGGTTAGGGAGGCTTGTTTTGGAGTTCTGGTGTGTGGAGCTGGATTTCTTCTCTCTTGGGCTTGGAGTATCACTACACGGCTGCCCAAGCAAAGTGCAGCCTCCGCTCCCCACCCTGGAAGACAGGCGTCTCCTCACCGCCGCCCCTCCTAACCCTCAACGTGGGACAGCTCCTCCAGGCCCTCCCGCGTCAGTGCAGCCAACGATCTTTGGATGCGAGTTGATCTTCCCAGTACCCGACCCTGCTCTCGGATGTGGGGATATGGGGTAACTCCTCTCAGGCAGGCTGAGTGAGCTGGTCGTTGCAGCCACCCGTGCTGAGTGCCAGTCAATCAGTGGCTCTTCCTAGCCTACATTTGTTTTGTTAACCAATTCATTTTTATGTGTAGTCTGAAGTAGAAATTGCACTTTACTGTTTTTCTAAATAGATAATCAAGTTCCAGTTTTCCTCACTGACATAGGGCTTCATAACTGCTGTTTTCCTCCATATGCTATGTGGCATATGCCTATCAACATTTGTATTCTTTGAACTCATTCAAAAAATCTTTACTGGACTTTTTAGTGTAGGGAATGATGATCCCTTCCTAGAGAATGTATGATCTTTGTTAATACAAATCATGAACTGGAATACAAGCTTTATTTGAATGGTGAGGCATTATTTTTTTTTAATAGCAGATGTATTACTAGAGTGCTTAGAATCATCTGGCTGGGTCCTTATCAAGGGGAGCTCCTTCCCATAGAGTATGTGCATTCAGCAGGGATGTACTAGAACCTTGACCCCAGATTCTAGTGCCAGGTCAGTAACTCAGAGGTTAGTTATCTTCAAGCTAACTCTCAGTATTACTGGGCCTTAATGAGCACTTTAGTCCTATGATAACCTAAAAACTGACCATTGGTGGTCTCCTTATGTCACGTGACTATTTAACACTATTGTTCCTTGGTTTTTCAGCCTGAAAGATACACTGGTGAGTTACATGGAGACTAAAGACAATGAAATTCCTCCTGAAATGGAATCTCAGTTCCCAGAAGAGATACTGCTTTCCAATTGTGTTGCTGTGTGGAAAATGGCTGCTGAACTGAAACGGAATCGACAAATGAGATAGAATTTTTTCCCGTCTCTACAGAGGACTTGGGCTCTTCCCTCTTCACGGGTGGGTGCTTAGAAGGAAAGCTGTGGGCACAGCACTAAATTTGAGACCAAGATGTGCTGTGCTGGCTGACAGAGTCTTGAGAGCCAAGCTGTTTCAGGAACATGTGTATATTCAGAAACTTATCTCTTCTTATTCTGAATATCATTCATTGGGAGGTGAGAACTGAAGATTACATGGAACTAGAATAAAGCCCCATCCTCTAGGAAAGACTGGGAGAGACCAAAAATAGTTTTTCAGCTTCACACATACAAACCTGTGTCCCAGGTGTCCTAGTCTCTTACCATGCACGTACTCAGCACACCAGGCCCTTCTTCCTTAGAGAGGGACAGAAAATAAGGTGATTAATTTTTGCTTTCTTTTCTAGTTTATTCTGCAGTCACAAAAGAGAATCTGGTTTTCTTCTTTTTTCCATTCCTTTAAATTCAGAGAATTGCACAAATACTCCAGGAAGATACAAATACAAGTCAGGCCATTCTGTGAGTGCCTTGAGGTCAAACTAGCCAGCCCTCACCCATGCCCACAGATTCACTGCCAAATTTCAAGGGTCAGAGCCCCAAAGCTTTCATTGTGAAGAGTGCTGGGCCAAGAGTCAAGGGCACTGTTAGTGACTTAGTTTCCTGATCTACAAAATGAAAGGGCTGGATTGAAGGCCAGATTTCCTGCCAGTTCTAATATTCTAGTAAATTCTAAGTGAAAGTTGATCAGTGTAAAGTTGGATCAAAGGCATGGTTCTGGCATTCTGGCATTTCTGGGGGAAGTTTTTGCTTCTGTAGGATTCTGCTAAATAAACATAAGTTTTTGGCGTGGTCTTGATTTTCCCAAGTGTATGACTACCTGGTCCTTTCTTTGGGTCTCAGTCAAGGCACAGAAACAGACTCAGAATATACAACCAGGCAAGTTTCTGATAAAAGAAAAAGAGAATAGTCAACGCACCCCAGTCTTATGCTGCTGTCCTCACTGTAAGTGTTATGTCGTTTTTTTCAAAATCTGCTTGGTGCTTCTGACCTCTCTNAAGGCACAGAAACAGACTCAGAATATACAACCAGGCAAGTTTCTGATAAAAGAAAAAGAGAATAGTCAACGCACCCCAGTCTTATGCTGCTGTCCTCACTGTAAGTGTTATGTCGTTTTTTTCAAAATCTGCTTGGTGCTTCTGACCTCTCTAGACTAATTCCTGTTCCTGGGTAGCTCGGCACCTGTTAGCCCTGAGACAGCAGTTGTTTACAAGTCAGAGGCAAATGTCTTTCACACACATCCTGAATAAGGTGATGTCTCAATCAACTTGAAATTAGGCCACAGAATGGTGAGAGCTACAAAAATAGAAAATGCTTGCCAAGGACAACATAGGCCCTTCAGCACCACTGGAGGGAGCTGTAGAACAATCTGTGCTCCATTTTCATTATTTTGGTTTCTCACATGGTTGAAGAAGGGGAACACAGGGACCCAGGATCTGATATCACATCCGCTTGTATATAGTAACCTATGCTTAATAATTCTATGCAAAGGCACTCTGCCAGGAGTGGCAAAACACTGATTTAGGGGAAAATTGTATTTCTCTTTTAAAAAGGAGTTCCTCCAGGAGGGAACCCATGGTCTCGAACCATAGTAAGAAGACGTGCTGATTCACAAGGAGATGTGCCCCCCGCTGCCCTGGATCTATCAAGTCCCCACCTTCCCTTCCTCTGTAGTTCCCACTGACCCTGCTTGACCTTCCCTTCCAGCCTACTCATTCTTGTTTCCATTCATGTTCATTCATCTGGACTTTTGCATGCTGCACAGTTCCTTCTGCTTTCAGCCCAAGAAGAAACAGTCACTAGGATGATGGTGACTTAAGCTGAAAATCTTCACAACTGATCACTGTCTCCTTCTTTCTAAGACTTTACTTTGTGTGTATATTATTTATCTTTCATCATTGGCTATAGGATTTCATCATGTGGTAACGGAGATAGTCATGCACCAATCGGTTACTCCTAGCCTCAGGCAATTGCAACACAGAAGCAATCACTGTGAAGAAAGGGTCTTGCTCAGTAGGTAAAGCTACCCGTGTCCAGCTCTGCACAAGAACACTGCCTGCTTCTGTTGCTGCTGCTACTGCTAAGTCACTTCAGTTGTGTCCGACTCTATGTGACCCCACAGACGGCAGCCCACCAGGCTCCGCCGTCCCTGGGATTTTCCAGGCAAGAACACTGGAGTGAGTTGCCGTTTCCTTCTCCAATGCAGTAAAGTGAAAAGCGAAAGTGAAGTCACTCAGTCATGTCCGACTCTTTGCGACCCCATGGACCGCAGCCTACCAGGCTCCTCTGTCCATGGGATTTTCCAGGCAAGAGTACTGGAGTGGGGTGCCATCGGCTTCTCTGCTTCTGTTACTGTCCTTTAATTACTAAGTTGTGTCTGATTCTTTGAAGCCCCATGGACTGTAGCCCACCAGGCTCCTCTGTCCATGGGATTTCCCAGGCAAGAATACTGGAGTGGGTTGCCATTTCCTTCTCCAAGGAATCTTCCCAATCCAGGGACTGAAATCGTGTCTTCAGCATTGGCAGGCAAATTCTTTACTGCTGAGCAACCAGGGAAGACGAAGGGTACTGCTACATCTAACTTAATGCATTGGCACCAAGTGTAAAGTTGCTGTATCAGCTGGGCCTGAAGACACACACTAGAGGTGGAGATAAAAGGAGAGCCCCTGAGGCCTTGAGTTGAATAACCATCCATCCATGCCATTATTAGCGTTTATGTAGCTTTCTGTTTTTTCTAATCTCTCTGGTCACTAATTAATCCCATGCTCAAATATTATGAATCCAATTTCCAACTGGAAAAACACCAGGAATGTGCCTTCTCCCAAGAAAGCAAAAGCTGACAAGATTCACACCTCATCAGACTGAAGTGTATTCTGAGGACAGCAGGGCTGTGCTTCCTTCTGAGGAGCTGGGATTATTTCAGGAAGCCATCTGGGGCAAAGGCAGAGAGAAACTGGAGAGGAAAGGGCCCAGCGGGAGCACATGGAAACCACCCCTGTGACCGCACATCCTATAAAGGCCTGCCTTTAACCCTGCTCCCCTTCCTTTACACCGAGACCCACCTGGGGTGTTCCACTTTCCCCGGCATTCCCTCCCCATCACCACCCTGTACCCTGAAGCACGTCAGAACCTCCATCCAGACCACTGCTCTCTCCTCAGCACCCAAAAACTGTCTCCGTCTCCACAGGCCAGTGAATCGCTCTGGATTACTGGATCGAAAGCCCTCTGCATCCTGTCTGCTCTATAACACAAGGCTGATGCAGAGTGCAGCCCAGGTGGACCCCAGAGTGATTCTTGGCCCTCCCATTTGCCTGCTCTCTGACCTCAGGCAAGCCACTTGACCTCTTTACTCCTCAATTTCCCTATCTGTAAAATACCTCTGTGCTGTGGTGAGAAATAAGAGGGCGTGGGTAAATCACAGCACAGGGCCTGGTCTGCTGTGAGCACTCAGGAAACAGCTNATTTCCAACTGGAAAAACACCAGGAATGTGCCTTCTCCCAAGAAAGCAAAAGCTGACAAGATTCACACCTCATCAGACTGAAGTGTATTCTGAGGACAGCAGGGCTGTGCTTCCTTCTGAGGAGCTGGGATTATTTCAGGAAGCCATCTGGGGCAAAGGCAGAGAGAAACTGGAGAGGAAAGGGCCCAGCGGGAGCACATGGAAACCACCCCTGTGACCGCACATCCTATAAAGGCCTGCCTTTAACCCTGCTCCCCTTCCTTTACACCGAGACCCACCTGGGGTGTTCCACTTTCCCCGGCATTCCCTCCCCATCACCACCCTGTACCCTGAAGCACGTCAGAACCTCCATCCAGACCACTGCTCTCTCCTCAGCACCCAAAAACTGTCTCCGTCTCCACAGGCCAGTGAATCGCTCTGGATTACTGGATCGAAAGCCCTCTGCATCCTGTCTGCTCTATAACACAAGGCTGATGCAGAGTGCAGCCCAGGTGGACCCCAGAGTGATTCTTGGCCCTCCCATTTGCCTGCTCTCTGACCTCAGGCAAGCCACTTGACCTCTTTACTCCTCAATTTCCCTATCTGTAAAATACCTCTGTGCTGTGGTGAGAAATAAGAGGGCGTGGGTAAATCACAGCACAGGGCCTGGTCTGCTGTGAGCACTCAGGAAACAGCTCTCAACCCCTCTCCCAGCTGAAAACTCACCCACATCTCCAGGCCCATCGGTGGTCAACACCATATGAAGCCTTTCCTGAAACTCAGACTCCAGTCCTAGTCTCCTGTATTTTCCTCTTGAGGTTCTACCATCAGGAAGTTGCAACCCCATCATCTCACACAGCATCTGGCACAAAGAGAATGGAATCACTGTTACTCAATGGACAAGCAGGTATCAGTGCTCTACAAGTTGCCTGTGTTTGTCCTTCTGCTCACCAAGATCCACTGAGTCAAATTTGAGTCTGGTCCCACCAAGGACTGTGTCCCATCCTCAAAAAGAGTCACTGAAACTGAGATCAAGGTATCATGTAAATAAAAGATGCTTGGTGATGGCGTTCAGGACACCCTACCCCCCAAAATGGCATCTTGCCCTATTGATCTTAAGCTGGAGAAATTGGAGAAAACAGCAGAAGAAGCAAGGTCATTCTTGCTTCTCCAAAGTGTGTGCTTAGTCACTCAGTTGTGTCCGACTCTTTGCGACCCTTTTTCTGACTATAGCTCACCAGGGTCCTCTGTCCATGGAATTTTCCAGGCAAGAATACTGGAATAGGTTGCCATTTCCTCCTCCAGTGACTCCTCCTGACCCAGGAATTGAAACTGCATCTCCTGTGGCTCCTGCATTGGCAAGTGGATTCTTGACCTGCTGAGCCATCCGAGATGCCCCGCTTCTCCCATTTTTCACTCCAGTTCTCCCAGGTGAAATATCCCCTCCCTGTACCAGGAGGGAGAGGGAATTTCTTATCACCAAAAGCAGGGCTTTTAGGGCTGAGAAGGCTATATAAGCAAACCTCGATCTGGTTTCACCATTTACTTCCCACAGCCCAAACAATCTCTGCCTTAAAAAATTGTTTCTCTTTTTTAAATATATAAAGCTTCCTGCTCTAGTCACTTCTTCAGGTTTCCATTCTCCAATGAAAGGTCCCTTGTACATGTAGAAATTCAGTAAAATGTATATACATGCTTTTCTCCTGCAGATCTGTGTTTTTCCGTGTAACTTTCAGATCCCGTCAGGGCCTCTGCAGCTCCACAGCTGCAGAGAAAGGCCTGTGAAGCCACATATTGTGAATGGCAGAGTTTCGGTCAGTGGAGTGAAGGAGCCTCCTGAGCTGAGCCCTGGCCAGCACTGTTACACGGGCCAGAAGTAAGCTCTGACTGTCTGCTGTTAAAGCAGCTTGTGGAGCCCTGACTACACAGATAATGGTGATGTAGAACAGCACTGTCCGACAGATGGTGCAGTCCCAATGTGACATTGTAATGTCTCAGATAATAGTATTAAAGAATGTAAAAACAAACAGGTGAAATTAGCATATCTTTTTATTTAACATAATATCTAAAATAAATATTTCCAACATGAAATCCATGTAAAACTTATCAGTGAAGTATTTTGCATTACTTTTCTCATACTAAACCTCTGAAATCTAGCATGAACTGTATACTCACATCTCAACTCAGACCAGCTACATGTGGAGAGCTCAGTGCGACCTGTTTCTTGGCTGCTGGGTCAGATGATGTGAGTTTAGAATGTTCAAATCTAAAATGGTTAGGAAGGGACTTCCCTGGCGGTCCAGTGGTTAAGACTCTGGGCTTCCACTGGAGGGGGCATGGGTTCATTTCCTGATCAGGGACTAAGATCCCGCATGCTGTGCCCTGGCAAGGGTAAAAGAATAAATATATTGTAAGAATGTATTTTTTAGTATAAGAGACTTTCCAAACTGCCCCAGGGTTATCTCTGACTCATGGAAACGTGGCCTGTTTATCTCTGATTACATTTCTCAGTCCCATACAACCTGCATGTGGCAAAACAAGGGGGCAACCAAACTTACCCTCTCGGCTGTAACTGGGAAAGGCATGCATAGGCACCCCATCCCGAGCTCACGCACATCTCTGTAACCTATGAAACTTCCTTGGGACTTTTCCAGAAGAGCTGTTGTTCTGAGAAACTGCCCGGCACAGGGGCGCCACCTGGTCAACAGTTGTAACCTGTTATCAATGGACCAATCCTCGAAAAGGTCAACACCTGTAACCAATCAAACTGTTTCCCCTTGCTGTGCTTAAAAGCTGCCATGTAACAACACTCAGGGTTCTCGCTCCTTGCTTAAGGAGACGGAACCTCGCGCGCCGGTACAATAAAATCCTCTTGCTGTTTGCATCGAAACCTGGTCTCAGTGGTCTTTGGGGCGACGGATTCACGGCGAGGAACCGCTGGGTTCAACAATATAAAAATAAAATACAATGGTTAGGAAGCCTCAGGTTGTTCAGAGCCTGTGCTTGTGTTTCTTCCTATGGAAACTCTGGAGATAATCAAAAGAAACTCTAAAAGTCATGGCCGAGGAGGCAGCTAAGCTGGTATGGCGGGCTCAGAGAGAACTGTGTTTGAGTCCAGGCTGTCCTGATTTCTCAACGCATGATGACTGGTAAATGGTCTACTCTCTCTGATTCAGTTTCCTAAAGGGCACAGATGAAATGAGATCCGGCACATTCAGGGTGTTACGGCCGTAGACCGTTGCACAGATTAATTTGAAGAGGAGAATGGAGACCTGGGGTGTATATGTAGTATGCATTTAAGAAGTAGTTGCCGCTGTCATGCATTGAACCTCCTTGACTTCTATTTGCTCCACCCTCCTCTGTTCTCACTCTCTCTCCCACATGAACTGAGTGTCTAATGCAGGTCAGGTAGCTCACCCTCAAGGTCTGGTTTTATTAAGAATTGAGTCTTTGGGGACGTGGCCCTGGGAGGAAGCTGCTTGATGCAAAACTCTGATGATGGAAGGAGGTTGGACAGGAGGAAGAAGGGGCATGGTTTAGGACTCATGCTGCAATGCCAGCAATCACATCTTGCCCAGGCCCCAGTGCCAGGGTCCAGCCCCGGTGGATCCAGGGTGATTCGAAGCGTGGACGGCGTTGGCGTCTTAGAAAGAAGTATTTATTTATTAACAGAAGATTAGATTAGGAAGAAATAGTGTAGTAGGAAAATTAAGTGGAGAAAAGAGGCTGAATAACTTGGTTTACGTGGAAAGCCAATAAAACCTCGAGACAAGAGGTTTGCACCATCTACGTGGGCCACCGGCATCCTCTTGAATATCGGGGGGTGCCCCACCTTGGGCACCCCCTCGTGTGGATCTTAAGAGCCAGGACAAGTAAGTAGACATGGCGAGCCTCCACGCCCCAGATGGGAATTCAGCCAGAAATTAGAGTAAAGGGAGAGACATGGGGGAAGCCAGTCCAGCAACTGGCCCCGGCCCCTATTGTCCTTCAAGGCCTTTTATACCTTTTTTGTTTGTACATAGAGATCAAGGGGTAATACAAATTTATGCAGTGTTAGCAGCCCAAACTCTTATCAAAAACCAGGCTTTTCTCTCTGCATACCTAGGTGTATACACAAGTCTTAGGTGATTTACATCATCTTCTGGCCAAAAAGCCAATTAACATTTTATGGCTCTTTTCTGATAAGGGTTTGTTAACCAGAAGACTTATTTGTGTTGTTCTTGGCAAAGTCTGGTGCCATTCTCAGAAAGCACTAAATAAAGTTACATTTTTACATAGCAATTTGTAACAAGAGGAGTACAGTGATTTATAACAAAGGAAAGGTAATTGACTCAAAAGTCTAGCATTGCTAACATCAAAACTACTATATATCTTTTCCCATATCCCGTTTACATTGATTAACATCTTCCTGGGTGTCCAAAAAACAAAGAATAAGGAGGTCTGGCAGCAATCATTGAATCAACAGTGAAATCCTGTCATCAATATGTTTTTTAGCTCTGTAACTTTAAGATACTTCAAGCTTTGTGCCCCTCGCAGTTGGGGGCTATAAGCAATTCACAAGCTGTAAAAGTTCCGGGGAACCTGTTAGGCATTTAAGTTAGAGCGTTATCAGAGGGGGTTGAGCTGAAATACTCCTTTCAAATGCAGAAGACTAAAGCCCTGAATTAACTTTTTCCAGAGAATGTCAGAAGAATTAGAAAAAAGTACAATGTCAGGCAGAATTCTTATTTTCTAGGTACATGCTCAGGAAATGCCAGGGAGAAACTCCGAGACTCGAATCGTCCTTGCCCATCGAGTCTGCCACATGACAATGTCACGGGTGGAATCCTCCCGCTGGCTCCTGGCAGCAGGCATATTTGGGTTTCCTTATTTTGGGGGGTGTAGATGCTCAGGGAAACTCAGGGGGAATCTCTGAAATCCAAATCGCCTTGCCCATCGGATTTCTGCCACGTGACTGTTTCACAGGTGGGATTCCCACGCTGGCTCCTGGCAGTTAATTTTCTGTATCAACTTGACTAGACTATGGTGACTGGCAATAGACTGGTAATCTAGTTGTTGTAAAGGTAATTTTTATATACGATTAACACTTAAATCAACTGAATGTACATAAAGCAACTTAGCTTCCAAATGAATGGGCCTCATCCAATCGCTTGAGAGCCTTAAAAGTAATATCTGAGGTATGCTGAAGAAGGAATTCTGCCTACAGATTAGAATATAGAAATTCTGCCTGAGTTTCTTATCTCACACTTAGGACTCTTACTGAATTTCCAGGCTTACAGCTTGCCCTACAGATTTTGGACTTGCCAGTCCCTACAGTAAATAAGTTGAGACATATATATCTATATAAATGTATAGATATAGGTGTGTGTGTGTGTTTTATTGGTTTCATTTCCAGTTGGAGAGAGAGAGTGGAGATAGGGGAGCCTACAGTATTCCCTCTTCACAACAGGGAAGCCTGACGTGCCACAGTCCATGGGGTCACAAAGAGTCAGACAGGACTGAGCAGCTGAACAGCAATCAGTTTGAGAGCACGAACTCATATTCCAGGAGACAATTTCTATTTCCCTTTTCTGTTCTCTATTCTCCTACTCTTTTGCTTGTATCAACTATTCCTCTCTCAAGATGAATTTGTTTTGTTTGGGTTCTTTTTAAAAATCTCTTATTTGATATATTTTACATGTCCACATGTCCAGGTAACACTTTAACAATGTAGGAGTTAGGGGTACCAACACTCTATGTAGCTAAAAATCCACACATAACCCTCTGTATTCATGGTTCTGCATTCTCAGATTCAGCCAGACAGCAGATCATGTAATACCATAATATATATTTATTGAATAAAATCCACATACAAGTGGACCTGTGCAGTTCAAAATTCTGTTGTTCAGGGTCATCAATATATTGAATTTTCTCCAAGTCACACTCAAGTTTAGACTTTTTCAAATACCTCCCCTTAAAGCTCACACATCCCTCCCACGCCAGCCCCCAAAATGTGAAAGTGGCAAGGGTTCTAATGAAATCCGTGATTCAGATCTAACTCAACTTGACTTTAAAAGGAATCTCAAACTTTACATGTTCATCCAAACTCCCACATAGAGGAAAAACTTTGGACTCTCTGATAAATGAGTGAAACAAAGAAATATTATGCTTCAATATATATAGTTATCTTATATACAATCTGGTGAATATAAGTAAAGTTGATTAAATATTTCCACTGGGGGGGGGAACAGAAAAAATAACAGAATCAATAGAAAAGATGGTGCTTTAAAGCATAAGCACAGATAACTTAATTATTAGAATTAGCAGATAAGGACTTTACAATAATTATAAATAATTTTTAAGTTATAGGATAAAGTAGACTTAACAGTAGTAACGTATTTCAGAAGAAAAAATGGAAACTAAAAATAAAGCAAATGGAAATTCTAAAACTAAAATTTATTCTCTAAAAATTGTATATACACTCATAAATGTGAGATTGAAAGTAAATTAGACACTGGAAACCCTGGAGAAGAACAAGACAACCTACTCCAGTAATCTTGCCTGGAGAATCCCCATGAACAGAGGAGCCAGCTGTAGTCCATGTAGATTGAAAGAGTCAGACATGCTTTAAGCACAGCACAGCACAGACACCAGACAATAAAGATTAACTTAAAGATAATGCACTAGATATTTCCAAATTAAAACAAAGAGAAGAAATATTCAAAGCAAAACAACAGATAAATAAAGTCTTAGTTGTCATTATTCAGTTTCTAAGTCTTGTCTGACTCTTTGTGACCCCATGGACAGCAGCATGCCAAGCTTCACTGTCAATAACCTATGGGATATTTTCAAGGGGCTAAACTTACATACAGTCGGAGTTTCAAAAGAAAAGTTGAAGAGAATATCTTTGAAGAAATAGGGCCATCTTGTTCTAAATTTTACAAAAATATGAACACTAACCCATAGTTTTATGAAGCTCAATCATCCTGAAATGGTATAAATACAAAGAAAACCAAGCAAAAGCACATCAAAATCAAATTGCTAAAATACAAACTAACTTAAAATAGAAAAACAAAAGTTCCATTTAAATGCAATGCAGTTAAATAAGCAATGATGCCTGACTGAGAGATCACAAAATAATGGGAAAAAGTCTTTCAAGCGTATTGATACTACAGAAGAGATGACAACATAAAAACAATGATGTTTTCATTTAAAAATTACTAAAATAAATCTACAGAATAATATTAGGGGTTTCCTTTCAAAAATGATTTTTAAGGGTGAAGCTTTAGAATGCCTTATGACCCAGCAATCCCACTGCAGGGCATACACACTGAGGAAACTAGAATTGAAAGAGACACGTGTACCCCAATGTTTATCGCAGCACTATTTATAATAGCCAGGACATGAAAGCAACCTAGATGTCCATCAACAGATGAATGGATAAGAAAGCTGTGGTACATATACACAATGGAGTATTACTCAGCCATCNCTGCGCCGTCACTGCCTGGGACTCTCGGCCACTGTCTCTTGGACATGGGGTGGCTCGTCTGGGCCGCGCCTAGTGAGCCGGTGGCTCGCAGCCGCCTGCGCTTATTAGTGAGCCCCTGCCTTTATTTTTTGAGAAGTTTTCTCTTATCTAGTATGTATTCTCCCTTCATTTGTTATCTTTAACTCCAGAGGGAAAATCAGATTAAGAAGTAGTCTATGGGTGAAATATCACATTTTTCAGGTGGCATGCTTAGATTGAAAGTCCAATTGGAAACACCTGACAGGCAGTTGGAAATGGACTGAAACTCAGGGGAGAAGTCAAAACTGGAGTTAGAAATACAACAGTCATCTTATTAGAGCTAGTGTTTGAGCAATGGGGAGAGTCAAGATCTTTGAGACAGAGAATAGGAAGAGCTAGACTCCTGCTTGAGGAACATCTGCTTTAAGGGAATTTGATGGAACAGCCAAAGAACTGTGAGAAAACCACGATGGTGTTAACAACTCACATTAAAGAAGAGAAGAGAGTTTGCAAGCTGACTGATTAGTCAGCAGTGTTAGAAGTTGCAGAACAAACAGAAGGAGGCCTAAAACAGTTATTGCATATGGCAGTAAGAAGGCCATTAGGAATCTTGGTAAGTAAAGTTTCGTTGGAGTTTAAGAAATCAGATTTTAGGACTTTTCTTTGAGAAGTATGGATGTTAAAGGAAGAAGAAATATATGGTGACTCTACCCAGTGGCTAAGCTGGTAAAGAATAAAGAACCTGCCTGCCAGTTCAGGAGACACAAGAGACAGGGATTCAATCCCTAGGTTGGGAAGATCCCCTGGAGAAGGAAATGGCAACCCACTCCAATATTCTTGCCTGGAAAATTCCACGGACAGAATAGCCCATGGGGATGCAAAGAGTTGGACCTGACTGAACATGCACCACTTCCACGAGTAGGTACAAATGAAGATTTTCAGGCAGAGCAAGAAACCAGTGGAGAGGGAAAGATTAAAGATTTGGAGGAAGAAGGTAGAGTGAACTGGTGGGGAGGTGGAATGAGCTGGCGAGGAGCTGGAGCCAATGGGGAAGATCAGGTGGAGTCTGTGGCTTAGCTTCAAAAAAGAGGAGGCCCACATTCTTGGGCAGTGGCATCTTATGCCTGGGACAGTGCTGGACACTTAGAAGGTATTTGGAAATATATATAAAGGTGTGACTGAAAGGAAGAAGGCAGGCTAGGTGTAAAAACACAGAGGCAGTGAAAATGGGTGAGTCCATAGTGCCTGATGAGTAAAATTCTGTTATTAAGGTAGGAAACAAGATCATCAGACAAGGTGCTGGTTAACGTCTACCTGTGGTTCAAGCTCCATTTTAAGTGTTTTGCATGTGTTATTTATTTTTCAAATAAACCTCTATGTACTATTTCTCCACTTACTAGATGGAGAAATTAAGACAAGAAAGATTAATTTGTCCGAAAACATACATTTTGTAAGGGCATATTGGGGATTTGAACCAAGATTGCCTGACTTCACAGGTCATGATCTTAACTATTGAGCTCCCGCTTCCCAAGCCTTGAGGAATGAATAGAAGATTTCAAACATTCATGAGATTCAGAACGTTTATGATAGAAATGGTGCCTGGGAAGCAAACCATAAGATATAGTTTAAAAAATCTTTTTTAATAGCAATGAATTTTTTAAAAATTACTTCTTTGTTGGTTGTTCTAAAAGTAACATATGCTAATTAAAACTTGGAAAATAAAGTATAATTTTAACATTAATAGTCCCAAACCCAGAGATAACCAATGTTGACAATTTTTAATATTTTCTTATAGCTTTTTTCTAAGATTATATTATGTATGTATGTAGGTATTATATATGTATATTATTCTAACACATATATATATAATTTTGTGAGATTTTCATTTAAAATTTTTATTATTATTTCATAGTATCAAATATATCATAACTTTCACCATTTCTCTTTTGTTGATGATCAAGTCATTTTTGTATTTTGTTCTGGTTCTTCCTGCATGTTTGTTTTCTGAACAATTTTCCTCCATACCCTGGGAAATATGACCACAGATATCTCCTGAGGTATGGCCCACAGCATTGCCAGCATTTGGACTTTGGTTTTTCTCCCCCAAGAGAATTTTCAAAGTTTTTCAAACAAAAGGCTTTCCTATGTAAGTATGTTATTACATTTGCTTTATCACATATCTGTTTGTTTATCAATCCTGCTATGCATCTTTTAGAAATCCATTTCAAAATAAATTGCAGACATTAGTAGACTTCCCCCTAAATACTTCAGCATGCTTATTATCAACTTAGAATTCACCATTTTAAGAAACATGTTTCCTTTTGATATAAAATCTACATTCAAAGAAATATACAAATCTTTAAGTTTACATTTGCTGACTTTTGATAACTCCGTACACTTGGAATGCTCAACCTTTTATCACTTTTTATGCTCTTAAGATTTAAAGAAATCCCAGGAAATTGCTCTGACTAGCGCACCTTGGGTTTGACACTCTAACCTCACAAAATGGGGGGAGCAACATTCTGAACATGTAAGAGGATGCTGGGCAGATAGAACTAAAGATACCTACTGGAGAGAGCTTCCTGGAAGTCAAATTACACTAATGGAATTTAGATAGCGTGTCTTTATGCTGGGCAGAAAGCGTGTAGGTTGGTTTTGTTTCTTTTAGAATGCTGCCTCTAGTCTCCCACAGTAATGATTTTTTGTTCTATGTACTTGTGCTTCGTCATGTTTTCCTTTAATTGATGTATCACATGTTTTGCATGTCTTAAAAAAAAACAGATCGTAAACTCTTGAGGGCAAAGACCACTTTTTTTTTTTCTCAAATCTCATTTTATTCCTTATATAATGGCATTGATGGTAGATACTCAGATTCTTCTCCAACCAGCCATATTCTCTATGCACCAGTGAAGGTGCTTTTAGCTACAAGTAATAGTAACCTTCACTCAAAGAGGCTAAATAATCAGGAAGTATACTTTCGTATGTAAAACTAGATATTGGTCAGCTTCAGGGCTGGTTAATTTGTGGCTTAATGACATTGTCAAGAACCTAGAATTTTTCTGTCTGGGCTCTGCATCATTTCTGTGTCAGTTTTGTCCTCAGACTATATTCTTTTACAATCCTAGGGTGACTGTTACATGTCCATATCCAGGCATTAAATCTAAATGCAATAATAATATTTCTTCCCTTCTGTCTCTCAAGAGTCAAGAAAGAGGGCTTTCCCAAAAGCCCTCTAGTTGACCTCCATATTTTGCTGTCTAGAACTCATTGATGTTAACAAACTCAAATCAGTCACTTGTGAAGATAATGGAACCATGGTGACTTCTGATCAAAATTTACCCATTTATAGGTCATCTCTCCCCTTTCCACATGGGAGAGGAGTGGACACTGATGCAGTCAGGACTCTTAGAAAGAAGGAAGGAAGGAAAGGAAAGAAGGTAGATTGATTGCGTAGGCAACAGGTTGCACCTGTTACACAGCATTATTACTTAATGAAAACGCCTGATCTTGTCCTCCGAAGTTGGTTATCGTTGGACACATTGAAAAAAAAAAAAACACCCTGTATTTGATTCTCATTGCTGTCTGAATGCTTTCTCTGTTGGTGACATTTGATACTATATATTGACCCCAATCTTTTACAATTTAGGGACTTAAATTTTTTTCCAGTTCTTCCTTGGGATTCTGGGATTTATCAGTCTTTATCTCTTACTGTACTTTGAAAATGTGTATTTTAACTGTTGCATCTTAATTGCATCTGACATTAGTTTCTGTAAGACTAATATCTAAGCCTGGGTTCTCTGACATACAGACCCTGAGACAAGGATTAAAATGCAGATCAGATCTGAAAGCTGCAGATCAGATCTTTTGCAGGGCAAAAGGAAAAGAAACAAGGAATGATTTAAAGAAATTGATTTGATACAGAACTAGCTCTTGCTTCACAACAAGCTGTGAAAAGAAATAGCAGGTCTTTCCGCAGGTGTGTTCACTTGCCTACAGGTTTTCTCTGAAATGGTTGCGGTGAGGAATTACATTTGAGGAGTCCTTGGAAAAGAGAAAGAAAAGGGCGGGGTGGGGGGGGGCGGGGACTTATCTGCCTGGTTTCCTCCTGTCTTCTGGCCTGGCTGATGGAGGTTTATCCCATGGGGAGCTAACTCCTCTGTACTCCCAAGCATCATCCAGACCCTTTGCAGACACTCAGGATGCTAGATCCATGCCCTCAGTGTGTATTTCATCTAAGTCCAAAGTGACTTGGATGAGGTACCAACGGAGAAAGAAAAAGACAGACACACATAGAGGTGGTTGCAGGTATCTGAGAAAGTATACAAGTTTGTGTCCCATTATACCTAAGAAGGTTGAACTTTTTTGTCATAACATTACTTTGGTATTTAGTAACTTGGAAACATTAGTTTCAGAAAATAAGCCAGAGACTCCTTTTACTATTCAAGGGGCTATAAAGCTTATGAAATGTTTTACTTTTCTTTGGTCTGGGAATCTCTTATAGGAAGTGTTGGCAGTGTTTCAAAGCCAACCATTTGGCTTTGAACACATGGTACTGGTTGTTGTGGATCTAGGTCAACATTGACATCTCTGTTGTCATCTCAAAATATGATATGGCTGAGTGGAATATCAAATGATATGGCTCAGGGCAACCATGGATTGTCCAGTCTTTCCAAGTTTATTGAGATTGATGGGTTCTTTGGATCTCCAGACACTTGGACATCATCTGAGTATTGGCTTTGAGTTCTAGATGTTCTTACCAGGCTAGCTTCTTTTCAAAGAGAGCAATTTTTGCTTTTTGTTCAGGGTGCAGAGAAAAAAAAATCCTGTTGAATTGGTGGCGGAAGAGGCACAATCTGATGGGATGAAGGAAAGAGTGTCTTTCCTGGGTTGCTTTGGTCTTTGCATTCTTCATGTGTTTCTTCTGTTTTCTTGGGTTAAGACCTCTTTGTTTTTTCTCATTAATATGCTTTACTTAAATCACTATGATTGCTTAATAGGTATTATAGAGTAATGGTAGCTGTTTTGGTGTGGCAGCTTACAGGATGAGTTTGTCAGAGATGACTGTTAATGCATCTAATAAGCCTGAGGATAGTTCCTGCTTCTGTGTCGTCATAGGAACTAAGGCAAGCATTTGGCCATTCCCGGCATGTCGCTAGCTGAGTGCTCTTGATCCATTCTGAACTGCCTAAAGTGAGTGGCACTGGCATGAAACTATGGCACAGCATAGCCCATTGAACTGCACTGAAAGCATGAGAATGCTTCACCAGTCTTTGGTTTGTGCTGAGGGCTCCCCAGGTGGCACTAGTGGTAAAGAGCCTGCCTGCCAGTGCAGGAGATGCAGTAGATGCGGGTTCAATCCCTTTGTTGGGAAGACACCCTGGAGGAGAGCATGGCAATCCACTCCTGTATTCTTGCCTGGAGAACCCCATGGACAGAGGAGCCAGCAGGTTCCACAGGATTGAAAAGAGTTGGACACGACTGAACAAAAATCATCCAGATTTTTGAAAGTGTTCTGAAAGGATCTGTGTGCTTTCATCAGACTTTAGTGTCTTGACTTAACCTAGGGACATAAAGTGACCTTAAAACACACAGGTCTACATATATCTAGTTAGTTGACCCTCTTCTTCCCGTTTTAAAAATTATTGAAATGACTACCATGTGCTTTATTTAAGATAACCTGAAAATAAAAGCTCCGCACCCCCGCTCACCACCATTTTCTAGTCCAGAGGAGATGATGGTCTCTTCCATTCGCCTCAGATACTTCTTACTTGCTGTGAGTTGTGAGGCTACTTGTAAGGCTGATGTAAGGTGGGATATTTTCTCCTTTTTGATGCTCTGCTTATGAGCTAGAGTCATAAAAATTCAAGAATTGTGCCAAATGTTCTTTTGTTGATGACTGTGATTTAGTCTGTTATGTAACTGTAATGTATAATTTACACATCCTGAAGATCATCAGTCTCTGTGCAGAGTGACTATATTTAACCCTCACTTCTTTGGAAAAAGAGAACATTACCAATTATCTTTGAAACTATATTTGTGAGACAATGCACATTGATCCACCCTCTGTCTCCACTTTTAATTTTTGGTGTGTTAAGTAGTACTTTATGGTTTATTCTGTGCTTTAATGTATAAAGGCTCAGAGGAGAAAGAGAGAGCTAGCTTAGTGCTAGTGACTGTATCTTGAGACTTCCATGGCTTCTATTGTCTAAGACAACGGACAGTAATATCCCTGTCATCTCTATTAATATTCAGGTCCAGAAAGAACAAAAGGGTACATTTCTTTCCACTATTATCATTTTGTTGCAGAAGGGGAGTGGAAAGAGAGGATTTTGAAATATTTAACAGTGACTAGTTGGTAGTAAGAAAATAACACTTCCTTTTCCAATAATGTGATACTACTAGTGCTTGTATCATTTGAAGAGTTTTTGAGAAAGAAAATGGTTAATTTTGGTTTTATCTTAACCTTTGTAAGTTAAGTCCAGTTTTAAGCTCAAATCCCGTAACAGTGTCTTTTAAATAAATTCGTGTACTTACCACCAAACATTTTGCCTCATTGCCCTGCCTCAGGCTCTGTTTATATGAAGTTGTCGACGTGAAAGGAAATGTTGACTGTGTTCACACAGAACTGTGTTCCCTTAAGAAAGAAAGCCTTGAATGAGAAAATGATGTTCTCATTAAATCAGCTCTTTAAGAGTAGGTGGGAGGAATTGCTATCGATCTAATGGATTTAATAGTTCATATACAAAGTCTGTGGAATAGAAGTAATATTCTGCAGCTGAGTAACTGTAGATTAATGCATCTTCAGACAGAATTCTGGAAGCATCTGTAAAACTGGAAAATTACATTTCTCTTCCCTTTTTCAGGCACAACTGGACTAAATGTATTTCCCAAATACTTTACAATCAAATTATATCTACATAAGTAGGTCTACAAAAAATTATATGAAAAACTGAAATAAAATCATAAAATATAAATGTTAGATTCTTCTTGGCTACATTTATTTTGGTGCCAGTTTGTTTGGAAGGGCTGCAGTGTTGAAGGGTAACCAGAGGTCACTTGTAGAAATTCTTTCTTCCTTGGGTGATTCTCTAATAACTAGTGGTGGTCTATTTTAGTTCAGTTGGATGAAGTAGCCCTTTTAAGAGGGGTGGTGAAGTCAGACATTTAAGCTTCTCTTCATGCTCTCCCTTTGACCCTTTTAAAACCCCTTTCTTTTATTCTACTCACTGAAAACACATCACTGAGCCCTCCTTCTTTGTCAGAAAAGGCCAGTCCATCCTTTCCCCCTTCCTGCCCTAACCTTTAATGAGTAGTTTGTTCTGTGAAGATATATGGGCTCCCAAGACCTGTGAGAATTTTGATAGATATAAGTGACATTCTATGGATGGAAATGACGAAGACTTTGTTCATGTTTCATTGTCATATGAACTACATATTCCTTTTATGTTTTACACCTACAAGATATTCAGTTGAGGTAGCATATACTGTTTGAAGGTTCTCGAGAAAATAAAAAGTAAAGTAATAACAATAATCATAATAGTAACAACTACATTTCTGCTTACTAGCAGTGAAACAAATGCAGAAGGAATTGGGACTTTTAGTAAATTTACAAGTAAAAGAAAAAGAGACTCATTATGAAGAATAACAGCAGTACCATGTGTTTCCGTAGAACATTGCATTTACTCTTCACCTGAGTTTAGTATGACCTTATATGATAGCAGAGGAGTGGATTGCTTGGACTCCCATTGTTTCTCTGGCTTTAAGATCTCTGGATCTAAATCTTCACACCAGCAATTTTAATTAGCATTGTTGCTGTGCGGTATTATCAAACTGCTTGAGTAGTCAGATAGTCTGTTAGTGGCAGCTGTTCTTCATGTTTAATCTTTTCCCTCTTTTGCTTCTTTCATCACTGTCAACTTTCCAGCTTGCAGACTAGAGCATATGTAGCCATCTTTATTTACTTTTGTTCCATGCTAGCATTTGCCTTCTACTAAATGAGGTTGTCCTTTATGAGACAGCTGGTAATTTATTTCTACAGTCAAGGCTCATATACTGCATTTCAGAACTTGGGATATGTTAGTAAGGCTTCAAAATGAAAATATCATCTGAATGAACATTGCACTGATGGTGAGCTACAGACAACACTCCCCCGCCCCCGCCAGAAAAAGCCACTACCTGAATGTCTAGTACTTGTGTTTGTCTGTCCCGTCTCTCCTGATAGTTTTACAATTAATAGTAGACTGTGAGAATGGCTATAAACAGATACATATGTGTGTGTCTTCATATTAATCTCTTTCTCCAAAGCAGAATCATTCCTTAGGGTCATTTTTATGAGCAGTACTCCTAATTTGATTTTATATCAGTCCAAGGAGCATTTTTTCTCTTCCATTTACATCAGAGTTGTTGAAAGCATCATTGAACTTTTTTAAACCAAGTTAGGAGCACTGCTTAAAACATGCTTTTATTAAATCAGCCTGATAAGAAAAATTCTATAAGCCAGATAAACTCTAAGGTTCCCAGGGCTCTAATGGGGTCCACAGTTAGCTATTAGGTTAAGGGTGGAGTAGTATGACTTCCTCAGAATTTATACTTGGAGTGTGTAATTCAACCTAGTCAGAAACCACTGCAGTTAATAATGTAGGTTTTTGACTGGCTCTTTGTTATATTTTTGTAATTTGGGGGTTTTAGACTATGCACACTCTAAAATCTTATCTTTACATGTATAATAATGCTGCTGCTGCTGCGTCACTTCAGTCGTATCCGACTCTGTGTGACCCCATAGACAGCAGCCCACCAGGCTCCCCCATCCCTGGGATTCTCCAGGCAGAAACACTGGAGTGGGTTGCCGTTTCCTTCTCGAATGCATGAAAGTGAAAAGTGAAAGGGAAGTCGCTCAGTCGTGTCCAACTCTTCGCGACCCTATGGACTGCAGCCTACCCGGCTCCTCTGTCCATGGGATTTGCCAGGCAAGAGTACTGGAGTGGGATGCCATCACCTTCTCTGATAATGATGCTAAACTTCAGCATTACTTCAGTACATGGAAATACTTAAAGTCTCAACTACAAAATTCTATCAGTATAGTAGCTAATTAAATATATTTATATAAAGAATAGTTTACAGTGGCATGGGTTCATTTTTAAAATCCACCCCTTCAGAATTAAAAATTTACTTCTTAAAGGTAATGACAATGTCTCCTAATATTTATTGAATGGTTGATGATTGCCTCTAAAAGGATTATGTTTGTTTCTGGCAAAGGGTCAGGTAACTCTCAACAGCACTTCTGATAGAGAATCTGGTAAAGATTTTGCAGAGCATATTACATGCAGCTGTTAAAGAGGATTAATTTCAATGTAGTAAGCAGACTCCCAGCTTTCGCTTTGCTTTGGAGGGAGTGGAGAGGGAGCCTGCATCCTTCTTCAATAGGCCACAGTGCTCTGGAAGAATGAACTCCGTCTGCTTATCTCATTTGATGGCAGGCAGCTAACTGAGAGTCACCATGTGGTGTTTGGTGTGCACACGTTCTACAGACGCTCTGCAATGAAAAGGGTGATGGGATCCACATCGTTCCTTGCCTTCTGTAAAACTTAGTGGTAGTTTTCCATTGCCCTGTGGATCAAGTGCCAAACGTCCACTCTGAGCTTTGAAAAGGACTTTAGACCATTTCCTTTACTTTCCCTCTGCGTGCCCACGTTTAGGTTAATTTTTTTCCAGAATTGCACCTTATGCCCTTCCTGTACTCTTTACTCTTCCATGTGAAAATATTCCAGATGTGAAAAGTGAATGGTTTCCCTTCATACTTTGAATTGTGTGTAATGAATGTGTAATTAATCATCATCATTCAAATGGGATTCAAATACACTAAATGTATTTACAGAATAGTACGGAAGAAGAACACAGGGAAGGAAATTCACAGAATATATTACAAAGAAGATAATGTATATCTAGGTCTTCATGGATGAGTAGCAATTTTCCAGGTGTATTTTGGGCAGAGGGGGGAGTATACATGAAAAGTTATGACATCTTACATTTGCAGCAACATGGATGGACCTAGAGATGATCATACTAAGCAGAGTAAGTCAGAAAGAAAAAGGAGACACCATGTGATATCACTTACATGTGAAATCTAAAATACAATAGCAATGAACCTATTTATGAAACAGAAACAGACTCACAGGCATAGAGAACAACCTATGGTTGCCACAGGGTCGAGGATTGAGAGTTGGGGACTAGCTGACTATCACACACATGGTAGATAAACAAGGTCCTAAGGTCATTCTCCATAGCAGAAGCAACCACATTCCATGTCCTGTGATAAACCATAATGCAAAAGAATATGAAAAAGTCTATATGTATAACTGAGTCACTTTGCTATATGGCAGAAATTAACATAACATTTTAAATCAACTACACTAAAATTTTAAAAAAAGAAAAAAAAGTTATGGCCTCATAAAGCAACATGGCATGTTTAGGAAACATTGCTGGCCTCTACTGTATGCATGCTTGTTAGGTGCTGGTACTGGGAGGCTATATCACCAATAGGATTTGTATGACAGGCTTTGAGCTGCAGAGGCCAAGCCCATGTGGTTCTTTTAGAATGCTCTATACTAGCGCATTACCAGCTGGTTTAGGCACTTGGTAAATATTTTTTCTGATGAAACATGAGGCTCAGAGTAGCTGGCTCTCTTTGGTCAGGGGAAGAAGAAAATGTGAGTAATTCCTTTAAGGGCCATAGTCATTCATCATTCATCAGGCATTCATTCAACAAATATATACCGAGGCTGCTGCACTCAGAGCAACAAGGGAGATATAAAGATGTTTCTGCCCTGTTTGTGCGTGCTTCTTCTCCAAATTCAGGATTTTATTAGATTTTTCTTTTGAGAAGTGTTAATTCTATGCCATTTTATTATGTTTTATGCATACTTGCTACTAAAGCACTGTGTAGTTATTGCTTTCTCTGGAAGGTTCAGCACTATTTTAACCTACTCCACTGCTATATTTCAGGACTTCTCACTCTGCATTTTGAGGAAAGTGCAGGTGCTCAAATGGCTGGCATTTTTCTACATTTTTGTGCCTTTCTAGCCAGTATTTATAAGGTCAAGAAGGCAGATCATGTGGTGTTACAGATGTGAAAGCTGATTTGTACAGAACTTTTTAGGTCTAATGTATCTTAGCTGCCATTCTTTACAGTTGATGCAAAGAGGACATAGTTTAACTGTAGTGAAGTAAAACAGAAAAAACTTGAAAGCAGAGTAGGAGCTTTACTCTTTCTTTTTCTTGGGCTGTATGGTTTGTGGGATCAAAGTTCCCTCACCAGATGTTAAACCTGGGCCTGTGGCAGTAAAAAGCGCTGAGTCTTAACCACTAGACCATAGAGAATTTCTCAGACTTTATTTTTAAAGATTGCACTCTTAGTAATATGCCATTTTTACTAGTGTGGGGAAGGTTCTTGAGGATTCCTTTAAATTCATTCAGTCCTTCTCTTCTTTCCACCCACTGCCCTGTTCCTTTCTCTGCTTCATCGCATATTTGAGTAACTTCGGTATGTCAGCAGTGTGCCAGGAATTACACACTTGTTTACAACGCATCCTGGGCACTGGTTTACAACAGCACACACTGTGTTCTGTTTCCCCAAGGAGAGCTCTTGACAGCAGTCCTTCTCAACGCCGGCTGTACATTAGCCATACACGGAAGCCTTGAAGTACAGATGCTGGGATCCCTGCCCTGGAGATTCTGATTCAGTGGTTCTCAGATGAGTAGGTAGGATTGCAGGCAGATAATGCATACACATGCATGCACACATACATACATACACGTATAGCATGTGTGCTCAGTTGTGTCTGACTCTATGACCCTGTGTTCTGGAGCCCGCCAAGCTCCTCTGTCCATGGGATTCTCCAGGCAAGAGTACTGGAGTGGGTTGCCATTTCCTCATCCATGGGATCTTCCTGACCCAGGAATCAAACCCATGTCTCCCATGTCTCCTGCATTGGAAAGTGAATTCTTTACCACTGAGCCACCTGAGAAGCCCCAGACAGATCAATAGAAAATTTCAATTCTCTGAAGTGGGGCTGTAGGATAGGTAGTACTAGGGAGCATCACCTAGTCTAGTCTAAGAAGAGGGCTGATGGAGGAGTGAGGAGGTTGTGGATGCAGGGTAGAAGGTGAAAGCCTGTCTTAGGGTTTTGGGAGTAATACGTATGAACTGCTGGAAGAGAAAACATGGGAAACTGGTAGTTTCCTGTGGTCCGAGCATAGAAGAGGAGGTAAGGCGTATCCAGAAATGAGACTAGAGAGGCAAGCAGGGTCCAGATCATTCAGGGCTTTGTCAGCCAGGTTAAGAAACTTGAGTTTTATCCTAAAGACAGTTGAAGCCATTGATATATTTTAAATAGTGGATATCATATTGAGTTTATTTTATACAGGCACTCCTGCTGCTCTCTGGAGAATGCCTTTGAAGGAGTTAAGAACAGAATTTGAAGACTTTTATAGCAGTCTGTGCAAGAAATGCCATGGCTTGAATCAAGGTAGTGGTAGTGGAGATTCAGAGAAGTGGGCAATTTAAAGAAATGTTCAGTTGTTAGAATATTCTGACCTTGGTTTAAAGTATATGTGTTGAGGGAGCGAGGTGAGAGACATCAATGTGTAAAGACTCTGTTCTTGACTTGGAGTCTTGGATACCATTCACTAAGATGGGAATACAGGCAGATAGAGCAGGGAAAGATCATCAGTTTAGTTTAAATATACTGAGTTTGAGGTGCCAGTTGATATCTCTATTTGGGTATATCTAGGCATTTAAGAGTAGGATCTGGGCTAAAGAAACAGATTTGGAAGCCATTTGCATTTGTAAGAAGGTAACTGAAATCATATGAGTACGTGAGATGATTCAGTGTTTGTAGAGAGGGTCCGGTGTCTGGGTTAGAACTCTTATGGACAGCAACATTTTAGGAAAGGGGGGGAAAGGGACGCCTTAGAAGGATATTGAAAATGCATATATATGGAATTTAGAAAAATGGTAACAATAACCCTGTGTGCGAGACAGCAAAAGAGACACAGATGTGTATAGAACACTCTTTTGGACTCTATGGGAGAGGGTGAGGGTGGGATAATTTGGGAGAACGGCATTGAAACATGTATATTATCATATGTGAAACAAATCACCAATCCAGGTTCAATGCAGGATACAGGATGCGTGGGGCTGGTGCACTGGGATGAGCCAGAGGGATGGTATGGGGAGGAAGGCGGGAGAGGGGTTCAGGATGGGGAACACGTGTACACTCGTGACGGATTCATGTCGATGTATGGCAAAACCAATACAATATTGTAAATAATTAGCCTCCAATGAAAATAAATAAATTTATATTAAAGAAGGATATTGAAAAGGAGTGGTAAAGGTAGGAGGAATAGCAAGAGGTTGAATTGTCATACAAGCCAAGAGAAGTTTTTAAGAAGGAAGGAGTGATAACAAGGTTTAATGTCATAAGATCAATAAGAAATTTTTATTTGTTTTAACAATAAGAATGTTCTGTCAGAAGGAGGAGCAGTCTTATGGCATGGAGAGAAGCGAGTTGAAGGGTATGAGGTCAGAGAATCACGGGGAAAATAAAACCATGCTGCACACTGTAAACTAATACAGTGTTGTATGTCAGTTATATCTCAATGAAACTAAAAAAATCATGAGTTGACAGTTGTTTTAAGAAGTTTGAGACAATTGAGATAGGATGGACGGGTGGTAACCAGGGGCATAAGGGTTGAAGGAGAATTGTTGAGACAGGAGAAATTTAATTATCCTGTTGATTCCCTCCTAGAGTGATCATTTATTAAAGACCCTCTGTGAGCCAAACTCTGCTCTATGCTGAGAATAGCTCTTAATTCTAGCGGAATAGCTACTTAATAATTGAATAACAAATAATAATGGGAAGCTCTGTGAAGGAAATAAGCAGGATACTGTGGCTGAAAGTAACAGTGAGACCTATTTAAGATAGTGTGGTCAGGAAAGGGCTCTTTGAAGAGATGTCATTTTAAATTTAAATCTTGGGCCTTAGAGACAAGATGATGGAGAAAGGTTTGAGCTCACTCCCTCTCATGAAATCACACAACTAACTGCTAAACAACCATGGACAAAAAATTGAGATCTGAAGAATGAGGAGACAAGGAGTAAAGAGCCTAGGAAACAGTATTTCATTCAGAGAGAGCATTGTATGTGTAGGTCCTAGGATAGAAGCACCTTGGTGTTTTCTAGAAACCATCAGGGACAGGAGGTTTTTGTGCCACAGTGAGGTGAGCTGGAACAGTAGCGTGAGTGTGGTCATGTATACATGGTTCTAGTTTGTGTTTTATTCAAGAGCAGTGGGTAGCCACTGGAAGATTTTAAGCAAAATAACACAATCTGATTTAAATTCTAAAAACTTCACAATGGTTGTTTTGTGGATAATGGGTTACTAATGAGGGTGGGACAAGAACTGAAGCAGGGAAGTAACTTAGTGGCTGCTTGGCTCAGGAGGGAGAGAGAAGTGGGTAGCTAGTGAAATATAGTGTGAAGATAGAATCAACATGTTGTGGCTAATGATTGCTGAAAAGGTTGAGGAATGGTGAAGAGGGGCTGCTTTGGTATCTGGTTAGTATCTGCATAAATGTAACATAGTTGATTCAGGTGGGAGACTGGAAAGGTCCCCAGATTTTCAGTGTGGGTTGGAGCTGGGAGGACCTGCAGAATCAAAATCTCCTATTTTATACATGCTTAAATTTGTTTGTTTGCAAAAGAGAGATTTTAACTGAGCAGCTGAATTAGATTATGTGGCGGTTAGAGGAGAGGTTTGGTCTAACATTTAAAATTATTTGGTGCATAGGTGTGTTTCAAGCCACGAGAGTGGACGTACTCACCCAAGAGAGGATGTAGAGCCAAGCTCTGAGCAACAACAGTGTTTAGAAGTCAAAAAGAGGAGACGGAGCTTGCAGAGAGAAGTGAGACAACAGCCAGTGAAGCAGGAACTTGGGAGAAGGCGGTATCACGGAGGCGAGGAAGGGTGTTTCAGGGAATGAAGGGAGTAAGCAACGCTGTTGAGTGGTTTGAATAAGGTCAGAAAAGGGGCTATGACTTTGGCATCGTCTAGATTAATGGTTATCACTGCAGGATCATGTTCAGTATCGCGGTAGGGTTAGAAGATGAGGGAAAGCAGAGCTGTACTGATTGCGCTAAGTCTGTTAGAACCTCTCTAATTCATTCTTTTAAGGGCTCTGTGATGGTCCATGGTATGTTCTATCATAATTTATTCAAGCTTTCACTATTGATGAGTGTTTGCTTTGTTTTCTCTTTTGCCTTTGAAAATAGGCTATAATGAACATTCTGTACTTCCCCAACCTACATGGTTTGTGTGTGTGTCCATCTTTTGTTGTTCAGTAGCTAAGTTGTGTCTGACTCTTTGCCAACCCCGTAGACAGTAGCCTATTGCAGGCTGCTCTGTCCATGAGATTTCTCAGCAAGAATATTGGAGTGGGTTGTCATTTCCTTCTCCAGGGGATCTTCCCCACTCAGGGATAGAACTTGTGTCTCCTACACTGGCAGGCGAATTCTTTACCACTGAGCCACCAGGGAAGCTGTATCCATCTTTATACATTGGTATTTTATGTAATTTTTGCTGGTATTGCTAATTTCTCAAAAGACTAAAAATTCACATTTCACCTGTTCTTTCTGAGAGACTGATAATGCAGTGAAAGGGAAGATGCATAGTCCTTGAATAGGGAAGAGGAGGTGGGGTCTAAAGTACACATAAAAGGACTGGGCTTTGATAAGGAAAAGAATACTTTTTCCACTGTAACAGGGGGGAAGGAGAAGATTACTTAGTTGTCCATAATTTTGTAGCTTTGGTGGTAATAACATGAGACATTCTGTAGTCTCAGTGAAATAGGATATAAAATCATCAGTTGAAAGGAGGAACTTGGAAAGCTCGAAGTGTGAAATCAATCCTAGAAAGTCAAAAAGGGTGTAGGATTGCTGGGCCATGTTGAATTTAAAATACAGTCACAATGTGTGATTTTCTCTAGCTGTATACTGTGATGTGGGTTTGTACTCAGATAAAGTGGATACTTTGTGTCACTAGGGCTAGAGTTTGCTAATAAGCAAGTGTGACTGGGCAGAGGGCAAAGGAAGTAAGAGAACTCTGCAAGGGAATGATTGTATTATACATAGACTGCAAATCTAAGCTGAGCAAAGAGGGACAGAAGGACACTGTAGGATTGTGACAGAATCAGTAGGTTAGAAGGTTCAATGAGGAGGAAGAATTTTTAACAACAGAGATACTAAAACTAATGAACGGGAAGGATGGGGTGGGGGGTTGGAATGTGGGATGTGTGAATTTAGAGTTTTGGCATGGGTAAGGGTTTCTGTTGACCAATTCAAAGAGTTGCCCATGGATTTGGATCACTGAGATACAGTGGAAGGAGGGTTCCTGAAAGAAGTTATCAAGGATCTGGGAGGCCAAGTTATGTTTGCATAGTGTGCATTTTTGTTGACATATGGTGACAGGAGTGGGAGTGGAAGGGAAGGGTCAGGAGTGCAGGTTTCCATGCGGGTGGAATGAGGGTGGAGACGGTAGATGATGGTGCAGCCAGCAAGCAGGTGGGGCTTGAGGTCTGCAAGAACCTGGAGACATGGGCAGAGTACAAGAGGCCTGCTGGGAGGGTACTCGGGAGCAGACATAACTGCCTCCGCTACTCCTGGCCTTGGCATTTATGGGACAGGGGAATTGAGAGAAAAATAGTCACTTCTTGAGAGGGATGCTGGGGGAGCATGTTTATATGCTGGTGTTAAGGGAGTGAGGGAGAGGTTGGGAAGGGAAAGGCTGGCTAGCAGAGCTTCCTGACAGGGGAGACTCGAGCGGCTGTAGAGTCTAGTGGGGGGTTACCCTTGGCTGCCTCATAAAGGGAAGAAGGATGGGCAGCCCAGCTAGAATAGGGTGGCCAGAGGCCGGTCCTCCTCTCTCTCCTCTGCAGAAGGCAGCAAGAACAGCTGCTGAGGAGACAGAAGAGGAATGGAGAAGATTTCAAATAACAGCTGTGGAGAGAAGAAGTGACATGGAGAAGGGTCGTCAAGAGATGTTTGCGGGCTCAACTGGAGATGGAGGTTGTTCGGCATAACCTCTCCCTTCCTGCCTCTCCCGTTGCATGTGCAATGTCTGTTTTCTTTTATTCCCACCAGCCTGAATTCATTACTTTCTCATCTGTGTTTCAATAGTGTTAAACACCTACTTTGATATCTCTTATCACAGTGTGTTACAGTGCTTTACTTGTTTTACCTTTTAGAGTGTAAGTTCGTAGACTGTGTCCTAGGTTAAGTCTCATTTATCTCCTCTTCATGTCACCTGGAGTAGTCACTGGAATATAATAGGTGCTCAGTTAATGTCATTGAGTTGAATCAAATTACATAAGTATGGTTATTTTATTTTCTAAAAGTTCTTTTTCACTGATATGACACTGAATATTCTAAACAACTGGCTGGTTTTTGTGGGTACAGTGTGCTCACTAAGGGTAAACCGTCCTATTTCCATTTCATGCAAGAGCAGTACTTGTGCAGAAGATTACTGTATCCCACTCATCTCTACAGACTTGGCATGAACTTATTTGCCTTTGGAATTTCTGTCAGCAGAATCTTTGTTTGCCTCGTTGTTGACCTGACCACTTGGCTGTTAGGGTGTTCTTTGAGAATGTAGTGAATGGCATATTCTTCTGAGTCAATGGTGCTGTGCTAACATTCTTTCCCTTCGGAATAAATGGTACTATGTTGTGTTAATTAAAAGCTGTGGCTTGGCACAGAGGAGAGAGCTTTTGTTATAAAAAGAACCCAATAAGCAAAATAAAAAAGTCATCTTGCTTTCAAAATATTGGAAATACTGTACTGACATGAAGACTATACCACCATAGAAAAAGTGAAGAAGTGAAGTCGCTCAGTCATGTCCGACTCTTTGCGACCCCAAGGACTGTAGCCTACAAAGCTCCTCTGTCCATGGAATTTTCCAGGCAAGAGTACTGGAGTGGGTTGCCATTTCCTTCTCTAGGGGATCTTCCCCACCCAGGTATCAAACCCCGGTCTCCTGCATTGCAGGCAGACGCTTTACTGTCTGAGCCATCAGGAAAACTATTAATTTGCCCATTAATATGCTCATATTGTTTTGTGGGTAGAAAAATGAAGGTACATAAAGTATTACTCATATTCCATGTCAGTAGTCACAACTATGGAAGGAGGCTTCCTTAGGTTCCCTCTAAGATAGAATTATAGAATCTCATATTAGACGGTAACATGGAGAGCAGGTGGTCCAGACACCCAGAACATTTGAATCCTCCTTCAGTATCCTCAATGGTTAGATGTTGAGTGTCTGCTTGTATACCTGTAGGGATCAGCAATTTTCCTGAGAACAGAAACTAGGTTCTGCATTAACACCACAGCATTGCTCTCTCTGTAACAGTAGTTCTCAAACTTTTCTTTCCAAGAGCCCTTTATACTCTTAAAAATTATTAAGGATCTCAAAGAGCTTTTGCATGTGCAGAGTATACATACCAGTGATTATTTACTATTTAAAATTTTAATATTGAATGCCTTACATGTCAATGTAAATGCCATTTTNTATCAAACCCCGGTCTCCTGCATTGCAGGCAGACGCTTTACTGTCTGAGCCATCAGGAAAACTATTAATTTGCCCATTAATATGCTCATATTGTTTTGTGGGTAGAAAAATGAAGGTACATAAAGTATTACTCATATTCCATGTCAGTAGTCACAACTATGGAAGGAGGCTTCCTTAGGTTCCCTCTAAGATAGAATTATAGAATCTCATATTAGACGGTAACATGGAGAGCAGGTGGTCCAGACACCCAGAACATTTGAATCCTCCTTCAGTATCCTCAATGGTTAGATGTTGAGTGTCTGCTTGTATACCTGTAGGGATCAGCAATTTTCCTGAGAACAGAAACTAGGTTCTGCATTAACACCACAGCATTGCTCTCTCTGTAACAGTAGTTCTCAAACTTTTCTTTCCAAGAGCCCTTTATACTCTTAAAAATTATTAAGGATCTCAAAGAGCTTTTGCATGTGCAGAGTATACATACCAGTGATTATTTACTATTTAAAATTTTAATATTGAATGCCTTACATGTCAATGTAAATGCCATTTTTGTTGAAAAATAACTCTTCCAAAACAGTTTTTTCCAAAATTTGATGAGGAAAGCGGCCTTGCAAATGTAAAAATAACTCTTCCAAAACAGTTTTTTCCAAAATTTGATGAGGAAAGCGGCCTTGCAAATGTTCCTAATAGCTGCCACAGTAAATAAAAGATGGCTGGGGTCCTCATGTATATCGCTCATTCAATCTGTTGTAATCTCACAGGTCATGTAGCCTCTGTACATACATGGGAGGCAAATAACTGCTTAGAATTAACAAGTTTTGACCTCAGGGACCCCTAGGAGTCTCCAGACCATACTTCGAGAACCTTGCTGTCTTGTACACCAGGAGGTGGGACAGATCGATGAACTAAGCTGTTAGAGACTGGAATGAAGGAAAAAATGCATACAAAAGGCGCTAAGAAAATACCATCGAATATTGAGTGCCTACCATGTGCCTGATTGTAAAACACTGAAAATTCTAACACTTAGATCAGTTGTTCCGTGTCTTTTTCAATATGAAGATACTCTTTGACTTCAAAACCTATTTTAGGATTGTAAATTAGCCATTTTACTTATAGAATCCATCCTTTGAGAAAATGACAAAAAGCTTTGTCATTTAGTTTGAATTTAGTTACCGTTTGTAAGTAAGAAATTGCTGTTTTCATCATCATGCGTCTGTGGAAAGCCAGTACTGTGTCTGTGTTCCTATACAGTTGATCCTCAGGTCCATGAGGATTTAAAAAGCCCTGTGCCTGGCCTGTGTAGCTGCGCCCACCACATATGATCCATGGGCTGGGAACCATGGTTCTGTGTAGTATTTTTCCCCCTGAGAAATCATTCATTAGTTCTTGTCATAGTCTTAAAGATGTTGACTGATAGTTGTTTTGAAGACACTAAGACTTGGTACTTCAGTTAAGGTAACTGGGTGTTATTAAAAAAAAGCCAAGACAAATAGATGTGTATGCTTCTGGGGCCTGCAGTTCTCTTCACCTGTACTTCTCTTGCCAAGAGCATACCCATCTCCCCTGCCCTGTAGGATGGTGCTGGGAGCTAGTGGAAGAGAATTGTGTTGAGAGAGTTAATACTGAGTTAGAGAAAAGTGGAAGAGTGGTAATAGTGCAATGGGAGGAGTGAGAAATTAAATGGTATCTTTTTAGAAGTCTGCCTTATTGCGGTCTGCATTGCTCCTTGGGGATTTTTCTACTGAGTACAAGAAAATCAGCAAGTACTTCCTGAAAAACCCAGATGAAATTACTGCCATAAATTTTTATTTTTTTTTCATGGCATAAAACCCTTAATTTAGATGGGGAGGGTTTATTACCAGTGTTTTCCTGGCATGGCTAAGTTCAATTAATTTCAGATGACAAGCTCACCCCCGCCCTTTGCCTTTTTCTGCACCCCGCCCCCCTTCATATGTGGAAAGTACAATTTGTTATTGGTTTGCCTTTGGCTCTAGAGACCTCATTAAGGGCCCAAGAAAGGGATTTTATCTCTCTCTCTTTGACACCTTTCTGTTTTCTGCAAGATTCAGACCATTTGCATTGTCACATGGAAAGTATGTATGGTGTATGTGTGAAGGGGAGGTTAGCGGATAAAACTGGCAGTGTTTATACCTTTTAAATATTGCAAGTTATGAAATTTGTTACCACAAATTTCAACAGAGATAGGGACCTCAGCCTTAGATGAGGTCTCTGAAAGGAATGTGGGCACATTTAGACAGGAAAACTTAGCTGTCCTGACAATTCATATGTAACATATCTGGCTGCTTGAAAGCAGGAACAGGATGTCAACAGAATACTGTATTTACTCACACTGCCTGCTGCACCTTCTTGTTCCTATCAGAATACTGTGAGCATATCTTGCAAACAAGGGAAATAATCTATGGTGTTTTGTTTTGTTTTTTTCTGCATGGTAATATAGAATCTATTGTAGTATGAATAAAAGGAGTCACAGGAGATTCATTACTGTTTGTGAAGTGTACTGTCTGTGTCTTTTGGTGTGTGATTCTTTATTTTACTTACAAAGCAGATATAAAAATTAGAATTGAGGTGATAGAGAATATATCCTGCATAAATAATCAATTCAAACAAAAGTTTTACCATTATAACACATAAATACCCTGCTTCAGAGGTTGGAGATTAGAATCCGGTTACATTAGATGCTTGACAATTCATTAGCTATTGTCTGTAAAGTTCCCAGGATGACAAGTTACTTAAATACTATTATTAGGAGTAGCTGAATTAGTAATAATAATGTTCAAGTGCCATTGGTAACAATGAGGAGAATTTAAAAATAAAGATAAGTGCGTGTGATCATAGTCGAAGTGATTTGTGTGCTGAATGCAGAGCAGGCAGTCCCTGTGCGCAGTGTTTTCTGAGACTGCAGCGTGGAATGTGCAACACTTGGCACAGTGTTTTGAGGAGGGTGAGACAAAAGTGCTTAATTTGTTAATATTTTTTCTCTGCTTTTTGTGTATTGCTTAACCCCTTGTCAAAATAGTGTTCATGTAGGAAAATGAAAGAGAAGAAAGCTGACAGAAAAGAGGCTCGGCAGAAGGCCAAGTGTAAAAGATGAACCCCGAGTCGTTGCTGACAGGCATTGTTTAGATTCCAAATATGCTAGATCGTTCATTAGTGTGTGTGTGTATGTTTCAAAATATGGTACATAATTGGTATGAGAAAAACGTGTGGGGACTTCACTTGCTTGTACAGGTTTTTGTTCTGTGGAGCTTATATCCTTAGGGTCCCATCCGTTTTGGATGTAATTTTGTGAGAAAATCAACATGGAACCAAGAGCTGGCCCAAGCTAGTAATGGGAGAAAATTACCAAAGGTAGTAGCGACAGGCACGAATCCTTATTATGGAGAGTGAAGCTTGTACAGGAGGGAAAGGTGTGGGGCGTCTTGATTTTTGGAATCAAAGATTTCGAAAATCGGGTGGTGTGCAGGAGCAGTGGCGCTCGTCAGCTGTTTCCTGCGTCCCCTCCCAGTACTGGCCTCTGCTGCTGGCTCTGAGCAGAAGCGATGCGAGGCCCTTCCTGGCCAGTGTGCTTGGTCCAGCCCTTTGTGGGCTGTTTCCTGCTTGCTCTGTTGTTGTTTTTTGGTGCTTAGGGGGCAGGTGCTAGGTAACAGAGCAAAATAGAAAACATTTAAAAATATATGTGTACTTCTAAATAGTGACAGAAATTCAGCTTATGTTCCACAGACCTGTTTAGCACGATCTGCTATTTAGAAGTGTGTGTTGCATTCTCTTCTGCATGAATATGGAGTGTGGATGACTGACTAGCTCTGCTGCTGCTGCTGCTGCTGCTGCTAAGTCGCTTCAGTTGTGTCCGACTCTGTGCGACTCCATAGACGGCAGCCCACCAGGCTCCCCCGTCCCTGGGATTCTCCAGGCAAGAACACTGGAGTGGGTTGCCATTTCCTTCTCCAGTGCAGGAAAGTGAAAAGTGAAAGTGAAGTCGTTCAGTCGTGTCTGACCCTTGTGACCCTTTGGACTGCAGCCTACCAGGCTCCTCCGCCCATGGAATTTTCCAGGCAAGAGTACTGGAGTGGGGTGCCATTGCCTTCTCCTCTGGTGTTCTGACCAATCCTTAATACCTCACATGAGTCCTGGGAAAACTTCATTGTGGAAGAAACTGGGATAGGTTGAATTTGGTTTTAGATCTTATAGACAGGTGCCTTTGGCAGCCAAATTCACACAGATGACCAGATTTCGTGCTCTCATATTTAATACTTTGTTGGGAGTAACTCCATTGTTGATCTTACTGAAGATTTTTATTAATTTGAAAGTAACTTTATAGTCAATGTTTCTGTAAAGCCAACAAAATTTCAGAAAAACAGTGTTAAGACTAAGGGACGCCTCAGCCTTAAAGCTTTTTGTTATCAGCTCTCTGATGCATGTTATCCTCGTTGGCTGCCTCTTTCTGTAAACCTGGCTGTTGCCACCTCGCTTGGTTGCTTACAGTTTTACTCTAGTCAAGCTTGTTTAATTAAGACTTGAAAAAACACTTATCCTGCTCAGACTTGGAAGAATAGCCAAGTCTGAAGCTTTTGCTTGCTGTCATGGTTGCTCAGGTAGTTGGCTGGAGCAACAAGGTTTGGAGATCCTCTAGTACATGATGATTTTCATTGTAATAGGTCTGACTGTAAGCAGTAGTCATAGTACTGACGATAGTTCTTTCCTACTGAATATCTCATTGTTTTCACTCTCCCCTCCTCTCCCCTTCCCTCTTTTTCTTTCCCTCCTCTTTTCTGAGAAACTTGAAGAGAGGAACCCCATGCTGCTGCCATGTGTGGGGTCCAGGAATCTGAATTGTTTTGAAGAGCTAGCTAGTTCTAACACTCTCCTTAGGAATTATCTCGATAGCATCTTTTGTGATGGGTGAAATGATGAAAGAGGGAATGCCACTTGGAAAAAAAAACATTTGGGGGGCCTCTATTAGAGAATATAAATCTCAAATCACTATAATATAAAGTTCAGATAATATTTCATGCAGAAATTGTGACAGCAATGGGAGGTGGGAAAAGTTCCCTCCTTGTGTCCGTTTTGAGAAATACAGTGTTTTTTATTTGGTACAGTTGCATATTCATTTCTAACAGACTGCATCTTAAAAGGATTGGACTTTTATAGATTCTATGAATATTCAGAGAGTCACCAAAACCAATTCTGTCCTTTACCTTCAGCATCCAGACCCATCTGTCATTTGCTTGTTAGTGAGTCCTAGCTCTGCATTGTGAGATTTCCCATTTGAGAAAAAGATATTTCCCACGTGAATGGGAAGAACACATTGGTACCTTTACTGCCATGATTGAAAGTTTCCACCCACAGGATAATTGTTGGAGTGTGTGTGTATCTGTATTGCCAGGCTCTGCCCACTCTGGGATCTGGCATCAACTCTCCTAAGCTTTTAGGCATTGTTTAGGACGTTGATGCAGAAGTGGAAGGCATAATAGCTATTGCCACTAGTAAGTCATCAGGGTATTTGGCAAGCTGGCAAAAGCTAGATGCCTTACCATTTGCATTTTAATTGGCATGACCAGTAGCCTAAAGCCTGAATTTTAAAAGTTGTCCCTTGGGTCCTTTCTCCTTTTCAGCCTCTCATTTTCCTGAAGCTGATTTGCATCTTTAAAAAGAAAATCTCACCATTTAAAAACTCTTGCCCTTTTTGATAAACTCAGAACTCTTACACTTCTGTTAATAGTATTTTAAATATCCATTAAAANGTAGCCTAAAGCCTGAATTTTAAAAGTTGTCCCTTGGGTCCTTTCTCCTTTTCAGCCTCTCATTTTCCTGAAGCTGATTTGCATCTTTAAAAAGAAAATCTCACCATTTAAAAACTCTTGCCCTTTTTGATAAACTCAGAACTCTTACACTTCTGTTAATAGTATTTTAAATATCCATTAAAAGGTAAGGATTTTAACAAAAGATCCAGGACAATGGCAGTCTTAGAAGGATGCCCTCTGCTTTTTTTTTTTAACTGCAGTCTTGTGAGATCAGTGTGAAAGTGGGGTCTGTTTGCTTGCCACAAGCATTTTTCCTATTCTTGCTAGTGACAGAGCACAGCACAGATCACTTTCACATCAGGCTTGTTTTCACGATCAGAAAGGGCAAGAGAGCCTTCTTCGCAAATATAATCTATTTTATTATAATTCTTTTTTTATTATTATAATTCTGAAAGTGCATGTTCAGACTACACACAGGCCCATCTTCCCTGGAAAAGATTTGGTATCACTCTCATATCATGATCTCCTACCACCTTACTGCTTTAAGTACTTAACTATGAAGAGAGAAACAGATGAAAGTAATTAAGATGGGATAAGTAAGATATTCTTATTCATGAGCACACCCCCTCTCTCAGCGACCAGCCCCGTGGGGGCTCTGTTACCGCTCTCCCTCTTTGCTGTCCTAACCACGCCCAGATCTGCCTGGTCATCAGTGTGACTCCGCATCTCCTCACCCTGGTTCTAGTCCTCCTGGACCTAAGGAAACGACCTAGGGAGAAAGATCTTCTGTGTTCCTTCCGTGGAGGGAAGGGCATTCCTTGAGGATCTCTTAGAGTACTGGGCACTGGGCTGACTATTCTGCTTGTATCATGACACTGAATCCTCAGAAGGTCTCTGTGAGATGGAAACAGTTATCCCCATTTAGCAGATAAACCAAGGCACGGAGGTGCTTCCCTGCACTGCTGCATGATGATGGAGTGAAAAATCCCAAACCCAAAGTCGGCTCTGTTTACATTATACAGAGTTGCTTTCTTGGTTCCAATCGAATGATCCTTTCAAAAAGATGTTCAAACTTTTCTGTTGTTTGGGTAGGCAGAAGGAGAAAAAAATTTAATTAGATAAGCATTATCATTTTTTAAAATAACTACCTTATTCCATCTAGTAACTATTAATATTTGCTATAGGATCTAAGGCAATGCTATTGAAAACCAAGAAAATTATAATCATTTAACTCATATTTTCAGTTGTTATAAATAGAATTAAGCCTTTTCATATGAGAAATCAATGTTTTCAAGAATAGAAGTATTATAGATGGGCCTAAGGAAGCCTTTTTTGATAACCTGTAGGTATTCTTTCCCCGCTTTTTCAGAATAGTATTTGGAGCCCTTAATTTTGGATTCTAATAGGAGTTGTAGTGATTAAAAAAATAATTTATATATAGAGAATCTTTTACACTGTTATTAAAAACAAAAGTATTTCCATGTAGGAAAAAATGAGTTAAAAGGCATTTCAAAATTGGCGAGTTCAAAATTAAAATTTTCATATGTACTCATTGTATTGTGTCACAGGCAAAAAGAGAGTTCATTGTTCATAATGTCACTCCAGAGCTTAGATTATAACATAAAAATTAATACTACTCTAGTGCTGACATTTTCTGCCATTATTCTAGACTTACAGGAAACCATTTCATTCATCACTGCAGCCATGTCTGTCATGTAAGGTTTTGCTTTGTTTTCCTTATTATTATTATTTTTTAATTCTACAAAATGTTTCTTAGGAACAAATTAGATTAAAAAAAAAACACTTTAAATTAGGTGAGGAGAATTGTCAGTGGATAAATGGCTTGGTGTTGAAAAATATGTTTAGGTAAACAGTTGCTTTTAAAAGAAGAAGAAAGAACAAAGGTTATATTATTGTTCAAAATGAAAAGATTGGCTACTGAACTTTGGCCTTTGAAAATGGCATTTTGAAGCCTTGACCACTAGAGGGCGCTGTACTACTGCAAACCACTTAATTTAAGCCCAAAGTCATCAAATTTCTTCATTTGTTCTTCTCACTAAAAAGATAAAGGATTTATATTCTTGTAATGCCAAGTCAGTTCATACTTAACATTCAGCCTTTAGCTGTAGAAACTTGTTTGAATGACAGTAATGGCTTCATTTCAAGTTATTTAAATGTTTAATGCTGTGTAATTTACTCAAATGTGTATAATCCTTTATTTAACTAGATGAAAATAATATACTGTTAACATTGTTTTTAGCATTAATTAATGTGACTAATTGAAGTTAAAAACACTGAAACCAATTTCCCTGTTTTTTTGCATGATCATACTGTGGAGAGGCTTCCCCCTGGCCCAGGCTGATCTGGGTTCAGTGCTCTTCTCCCCTCAGCCCAACTCCTGGCCCCCTGTGTACTTCACCGTCTCCTTGCTGTTTCTGTAGTTCATCTGATGTTAGTATACGGACTGTAGATTAGTTTCCCTCCAAAAACTTGTCATGCATTATGATAGGAGCTTCTTAGTATTCTTTCATTGTTCCAAAATGAAAGTAGTAATGATTAAAATCACTAAATTTCTTAAAAGAAGGGGGAAAATGAAAGTAGATGTTGTTGACATCACTAATCCTGGCATTAGGTGGGAACTCATTTTTATCAGGAAATGGTGGAACCGAAGAATTCCTGCCTGAAGACCCCATCAGCACAGCTATTGTTGCCACTGACTCTTAATAATAACGAAAAAACGAAACCAAGAGCCCCTGCTGTTTTCAAAGCTTTAGTCTGGTCTCTGAAATCAGATGAGTATGAGTCAAAACCAGGTAACACGTTTCTGGCAGCTTGCTTGTACTGCTGTGATGTGTTATATTAAAACAGCCCATTACAGTTCGCTGTTTGTAGGCATAAATAATTCTTTCTCATTAAACATTGCTCCTCCAGGGTGACTGAGAAAGGAACAATTTTATCCATTGTAATTGTTGATACATGTCCTTTATTCAAAGTAATTGTTAGGTGACAGAATGCTTTGTTATTATTTCTGTACTCTTAAAGTTTTGTTTATAACCTGGGCAGTTTTTTAAGGGTTAAAATGCAGAAGTATTTCATTCTTTTTAGATTAAATTTTAGATGAGAATTGTTGCCTTGGGGGGAAAAATGTCTTGGTTTTAAAAACACATCTATAAAAGAATTTATCAGCTCCTTCTCATAGTATTTATATCATCATGTAATGCTTCATATGCAGTGGCACTATTTTATTTTGTATATAAAATCTTAACTTGAAAGCTTAAATTTAATTTCATGAACAAAATGCAGTCATATTTAATTTCATCAGCAAAGTGCACATTGGCTCTGGTTTATTTGTTTACTAACAAGTTTTAAAAGAATTTATATGTTTCTGAGATACCATAATTTTTCTTATCATAATTACATGTATGTAAATATCAATATATGTCTATATGTGTTTTAAGTATTATGTGTGTATTTGTATACACATGCATGATAGTTATCTCAGTTGGGCTAAACAAAATAATTGAGACAAAAATTGTTCTTAAATATATGTTGAATAGCAATTTTAGGAGATAAGCTTATGAAATCAATGAATAACAGTAATGTAAGTTTTTTAATTATTATTTTATTTGCATCATTCTTTCCTTTAATCCATGAGTGACTAGAACGTTCGGTACTTTATAAAGAACTCTTCATTTGATCCTTACAAACATTGTATTAGGGAGTGGATGTAACTATCAGCCCTACTTTACACTGAAAGAAATGGAGCCATCAGATCATTAAAGTTCCTTTCCCAAGATCACTGCAGTGGCATGGCCTAAAGGTAGGGCCGAGCTCAGTTTCTTGCTCTTTCCCTCCTCCTCTCCTTCATCTGAAGGCCACTATGAACCCTGAACAAAGAGACCTGTGTAGGAAGGCTGGCCTTGTTTCCCTGAGTGTTCTAGACTGGCTTCGGGCTGTTTTTGTGTATCTGTTTTCTCATCTCTTAAATGGGACCTAATTAGTCTTTTTTCAGTCTTGTTCAAGGCCGGGTAAAGACTAATGGAGTTTTAATTTACTGAGAATTTTGAACCTGGGGGTAAAATGCTACTTACCATGTAGTTTTTAACTTTCTGTGTTTTTAAAAGGGCGAAATGGCCCTTTTCCTTTACAGGAAAGACAATAGACAGCTTGAAGAGCAAAGGAAACAGATGGTGAGGCATCCCCCATCACTGACACACAAGGAAGTATCTCTTAAATTATTCTTTTTAAATTTCTTATTTACCACCAAAAGCATCTATCCTGAGTGTTAACTTCTTTTATTTTTGGAGGCCTTTGTTTTAAAGCAGTTTTAAGTTTACAACAAAATTGACAAGGAGGTATAGAAATTCCCCTTCCCTCACATACACAGCTCTTGTCAAGAGTGGTACCTTTCTTTTTTTTTTTTAAACCAAGGATGAACTGCATGACATATCATAGTCACCAAGGTCCCCGGTTCATCTTAGGGTTCACTTGAATGAAGTGAGTAGTGTTGCATGTTCAGTGGGTTTGGACAAAAGTATAATGACATGTATCTATCATTATAATGTCATTCAAAGTATCTTCACTGCTCATACAAAATTCTGTACTCTGTGTATTCATCTCCCCACAAACTCCTGGAAGTCATTGATCCTTTTATTGTCTCCATAGTTTTGCCTTTTCCAGAGTGGTGTATAGTTGGAATCTATTTTTCTTTTTCTTTTTTTTCTTTCTCCCTGAAAAGAGAGGTTCAAAGCCTTTATAATACCACTCATAGCCCACCCACGTGTGGACTCTACAGGCTCTAGGTTGCAAGCCCCTCCTCACAAATAAATACTGTAGCTTTTCTTTAATTATTCCAATAAACATTTTTGGGCTGGGTTCAGGGCTTGGATTTTGTTCTTCTTCATTGCCTCCTAGCTTTGCCATTTCTTCTCTTCCCAGTTGAGGATGAGACTCTTCTTCTTCTTTTTTTTTTTAATGTACTTATTGGTATATGATAATAGATAGGCTCATTTCTTTAAGAGATGCAGTGTTATCAGTGTTTGACTGCTAAGATTAAATTAAACCATAAATTAGGACATAGCATTTCCTAAAGACATTTTATGTTTTAATCAGTACTAAGATGGGAAAGATAAATAACTACTAAAGTAGCAATAAAGTAAAGAAGATGAACCAGTGTTATTACTTAATGTTATGCAAGAAAAAAATAATTATTTGTTAGGTACATGTAAGTAAATACTAGTTACCAAAAGAAGGTAAGGACTTCATCGTGTCTTGTGTGACGGACTCAGGACTTAGTTGACGGCACCCACAACACTGCTCCTGTTATTTAACCAAGCCTCTTCCTTTCCTGCCAGCATCACAACATTTCAGGGCATGTATTGTTTTTCACAGTATTGCATTTGCAGGAACTTCACAGAAACAGGAGACAACACGTTGATATCCACTATAGCCCTGCCCATGGGCTTCCCAGGTGGCTCAGTGGTAAAGAATCTGTTTGTAGTGCAAGAGATTCAGGTTCGATCCCTGGATCAGGAAGAACCCTTGAAGTAGGAAGTGGCAGCCCACTCCAGTATTCTTGCCTGGGAAATCCCATGGACAGAGCAGCCTCATGGGCTACAGTCCATGGGATCACCAAGAGTTGAAGAGGACTTAGCAACTAAACAACAGCAGCCCTGCCTGCCTGTTCTTGAGGGCATCTCCTCTCGTTGCTTGAGTTTCACACTCTTGTTCCTTCTCCTTTCTGTGATTCCATTCATGCCTGGACTTGAAGAGCTCTCCCAGCATGACCTTCGTGACACCTTCTCCTTCACCTCGAAACTTTCACCACCACTTTTTCTCATCCAAGTCCCTTTTAGGGTTTTGTCTTCCGGCTTTTATGCTCACACCCAACATTTACAGTCCCCAGCTACCTCAGAGGAAGCAACAGTGAGGTCACTTGGTGCCTCCTCTGGGAAAGATCTGTGCACTAGTGGTAAGCCCTGAATTTTCAGCTTTGGTTCCCTCTGCCTTTGCCCCTGCAGATCATGCTGAATTCCTGAAAGAATTTCTGTAACCGACAGGACATGCCAACTATTAATATCTTTCACCTTTTCACTCTCCTCATGGACAGGTCTCTCTGGGCTGTGGCTCCTAACTAGCCCTCTGCATCTAATGTCATGTGTGAAATAATTGTGAACCTTAGAACTGGTCTCTGAAATTGTAGTGTCCTTTCATTTTGCAGGAGAGGTGCATGCTGCTCAGAGGGACTGAGTTTTGTCTAAGGACACAGCAGATGTGGAGCAAACTCAGGCCTAGCATCCTGGCCTCCTGAGTCTTAGTCCATCCTGTAGTATTTCCACTGCATCTGCCTTCCTTTTGCCCACCTACAGGCAGAACTTCTGCTGGCTTATACTGGCTGCTTTTCAGAGACTAATGGATCACTAGCCAGCTCCAGGAGATCATCTCTTATATGACCCACATTGGCTTTGGACTATTACTGATCTTTTTCAAAATCACAAGAAAAGCAGAGGGGTTTATTAGATAGAAATGTTATATTTCTGAAATTAAAATGACAAAATTAAAAGGTAAATGGAAAAATTGAAAAAATTACAAAATTTATGTCAGGGAAAATGTTTAGAATCTTTGCTGTTTGATTCTTAAAGAATCAAGATGAGCACCTCAGAAGAAAAGTGAGAATAGGACATATGACAATGGGAATAGATGATTCACCAAAACTGAGCCACTTGTGTTTATCAAATGGGAAGGTATTTTGAATTATGCACATGGTCGTGTTGATAAGGGTAAGGTTGAATATTCTCTCATACATGTTGGTTCTGAAAGGATTAATTAGTTACAGCAATACATACATGCATATGTATAGTGGAATTGTGCAATAATTAAAACTGTTTTAGGAGAATTTTATATGACACAAAAAATCTCACAAGTTGACTTGTAACAAGTTAAGTGGAAAAAAGGTACTAAAGTAAACTATATTCTAATTTTTAAGTGACATATATGTATATGCATTTTTTAAAAAGCTATAAGAAAATACACCAAATGTTAAACATATTTATCATCAAATGGAAGGATTATGAATGACTGTTCTTTTCTTCAATTTTTTTGCATGTTCTATAATTAATGTGTATTATTTTTGAAATTAAAAACATTTTTTTAATTATAAAAGAAATTTAAAAAATTTTTAATTTAAAAAAAAAAACATTTTTTGTAAGAGGAATGGGGGCCTCACCTTCAGATCACACATTCTTTGCAGATCTGCTGGTTCTCATCTGACCTTTTAAAAAGCTGTCTCCAGCTCCTTGCCTGGCAAAGAATGTGTCTATAGTGAAGTAAAAGCCATGTGGCATGGAGAGAATAGACCCAGCCTCAGAACCAGGACAAACCACTGTGTTGTGTATGCACAGCATGGCCTGAGGAAGCCACTGCCCCATCCCTTCCCCTGGAGGCTTCTTCATTTACAGGGTGAAGGTATTGGCTCCTGGTATCTGTAAGACCCCATGCTGCTGTAAAATGGGGTCATTCTTCAGCACTCTCCTTTCCTTCTTGTTATTGTTGTTTAGTCACTAAGTCATGTCCAACTCTTTGTGACCCCATGGACTGTAGCCCACCAGACTCTTCTGTCCATGGAATTTCCCAGGCAAGAATACTGGAGTGGGTTGCTGTTTCCTTCTCCAGGGGATCTTCCTTTTCAGTCCTCTTATAACATTACATTGATCTTAGGCTGAGATGCCAGACCCACTTTATGATCTGTCTCTGGGAAGTTTTATTATCTCTGGTAAAACAAACAAACAAGCAAACCCTCCAAAGATACTTTCTAAAACCTTTAGGTAGTTGCTTTTTCTTAGCGGGTATTTTATTGTCTATTACAGCTGTTTCACACTGTGCATCCATTTTTAGGCTCTAGACCAGCAGTCAGCAAGCATTTTGCTAAAGGACCAGAGAGTGCGTATTTTAGGCTTTGTGGCCACACAGTCTCTGTGACATGCTCTTCTTCTCCTTTTTGTTTTTCTTTTAAGCAACCCTTTTAAAAGGTGTAAAATTCATTCTTTGCTCACAGGCTATGATCTGCTGACCTCTGTTCATAACTGTAGAGGAACAAAAAATTATTTTGTCATACCTTGTCATACAAGCATACTTGTAAACTTATTTTTCTCTTTCCATTGTCTAAGACAAGTTCTTCAGACTATAAATAAAAGTAATCCTTCAGGATGACAAAAGTGAGTTTATTTAATGGGCAACCAAAAGCGCATTATTTTGTCTAGTTCATCAAATGTTGATGTAACCAAAAGCTCTAAGATGGAGTCTTCATTATAGGGCTGTTTTAAATTGTTCTTTATATTATTCCTGAAAATATTTTCGAATCCTCGATTTGGGTGAAGGTTTTAAGAAAACTGATCCTCATACTTTTAGCAGAGCTGCATCCAGTACTTTAAACTCTCCCTTCTGAACACAGTGATCAGTAGCACAGATTTCATAGTCAAACCTGTGTTTGTTTCCAACTTGGTCCTTTATCAACTCTGTGGCCTTTTCAAGTTAGTTAGCTGTGCTCAGCCTCAGTGTGCTAATGGCTAGGAAGATCTTAGTAGCCTGTTTTTCCTCACGAGTCTGCTCCACATGTCAAAGGAGAGTACACTTACAGCACAGTCTGCACACAGCTCTTGGCACACAGAAGAGACTCAACTGATACAAGATGATTATGATCCCTTTTTTGTTTTAAAAGAATATTCAGTGTTCTTTGGGAACTCATTATAATCTTATAGAGTAGTCAGTGACAGGAAGTGTTTCCATAACCCATGTGTCATCTACTCTAGAACAGAAACCCAGTCTATGAACCTATAGTTCATTTCTTTTTATTTAATCTTCATCCATTGGGTACACATGTTTCCTTATTAATTCTAAAGAGTCGGACATGACTGAGTGACACACACACACACACACACACACACACATACACACACAGAGGCATTGGGAAAAGAAAATTTTCATTCTCCCTGGAGAATGAAAATAGAATGTTTCCTTATTAATTCTAGTTCTGTTAACCTTTTGCCATAAGTCTGATTTCCCTGTGTACTAGTAATTTTTATGTTTCAACTTTCCCCTTCCTGTGATTGTCTGTAGTTGAGGAGCTGGACACTGTATCCTAGCCAAAGACTGCCTCATCGTTTCACTCCTCCATTCAATAAAGTTTACAGAGTACCTATCATGTGCTAAACACTGTGCCTGGAGCTAGACATGCAGCTTGAGTAAGACCAGGTCCTTGTCCTTGTCAAGCATAAGTTCTAGCAGAAGTAAATAAATGAGATGTAAAGAAATAAATATGACACTTGGCTGGTAGTATTTGAAGAAATCAGTAAGGAGTGGTGAGCTAGCAGCTGACTGAGTTGGTGAAGGGAAATTTGGGTAGGAGGATCAGGGAAGGTCTCTCTGAGAAAGTCAGGTGAGCTGAGACTTGACGTAACAGAAGTTTACCGTGTGGAGAGCTATGAGAAGAGTCCTCTAGGCTAATGAACAGCAATAGTAAATTCTATGAAGTGGTGTTAGCTTGGGGTGTTTGAGGAACAGCGGAAAAGGCAATGTTAAGTTTGAAATCTGGTGATGGGTAGTCGTGAGGGTATTTGGGGAAGGTATGGCTATCCATGAGGGCAGAGAGGTGCCAGAATCACAGACCCTGTTATCACAGGGTGATAACAGAACTTATTCTAAGAATGATGGAAAGCCATTGAAGGGTTTAAGTCAGGGGGTGAAATAACCTGGCTATATATATGTATGTTCTATGAGAATGGGCTATGGGGGGACAGGGATGAGGCAGGCAAGGAGGAGCAAACAGAGAAAACTGTGAAGGAGCTGCCAGTATACCAGGAAGAAAACAAAGGGATAGTTTCCATGGAAGCCTGAAGAAGATAGCCTCTCAGGATGGGCAGAGGGGAGATGGGAGTGGGCAGTAGATGCTACGCAAGACAGATAAGAACAGAAAAGTGACCCGTAGATCTGGCAAGGTGGAGCTTACTGGTGACCTTCCTGGGAGCCAGTTTGGTGGAGTAGTGGGAGGAGAGTATGGAGGGTGAGTTCATAGGGATGGCAGTAAACGTACAAGGTGAGAAGTGTGTCACTGGGAAGGGAGGCAGAGAAATGGCAAAAAGGCTAGAGGGGACTCAAGGTCAAGGGAGGATGATATTAAGGTATGTTTGTATGCACATTGGAATGACTCCACAGGAAAGGAGGATTTGATAATGCAGGAGAGTGGGTCATTATAGGACTGTGTTCCTGAAGTGGGAGAGGGGCTGGGCCCTGGGGCTCAAGTGGAACATTAGCTTTAAGTAGGAACGAGGTTATTTCTCTTGCTGCAGAGTATGTAGACTGACTGAGACAAAATGGAAATATTACCTTCATGTTCACAGTCCTTGCATTTCATTTGATCTTTGTGGTATATTATGGCCCTCTAGTTCTTTCTGTGTTACTATGCTGATTGATTTGTGCAATATATTTTTTCTTTCTCTCCAGGCCATGTATCTCACATACAGATCTGTTTACATGTCTGTCTCTTCCACTAAACTGGCATCTCTTCAACGAGGGTGGTTATCTTTGTATCTCCAGACACAGCTCAGTGTTTGGCAAGAACTGAGTTGAAGGAATGACAGCTACATCAGTACAAAGGACTCGTGTAACAGCTACACAAACATGCAGTAGAAAGGAAAGTAATTTGAGAGCATGAATAAAATTAGATGTTTGCATTACGTAGAAGAGTTAAGATGGGTTCTCTTATTTAAGTTGAATAGTTAACTGATTACCAGAACTAAGGGGTAGCTAAGGGTAAAAAAACCACCTCACTACCACATGGAAGAAGGTAGGATTTTTTAAAAATTCTTTTTAAAATGGTTAAAAAATTTTTTAAGTATAGTTGATTTACAGTGTTGTGTTAATTTCTGCTGTACTGCAAAGTGAATCAGTAATACATACATACACACACACACACACACACACACACACACACACACACACTCTCTCTCTCTCTCTCTGTCTCTCTTTTTTGTATTTGTTTCCATTATGGTTTGTTTTGAGATATTGAGTTATAGTTCCCTGTGCTATAGTGTAGGACCTTGTTGTTTATCTGTCCTATATATAATTGTTTGCATCTGCTAATCCCAGACTCCCAGTCCCTCCCTCCTTTACCCTTCCTCCCCTTGGCAACTCACTCTCTATGTCTGTCATTCTGTTTCATACATAAGTTCATTTGTGTCATATTTTAGATTCTGTATATAAATGGTATCATATGATATTTGTCTTTCTGACTTCACTTGGTATGATCATCTCTGGGCCCATCCATGTTGCTGCAAATGGCATTATTTCATTCTTTTCTATGGCTCAGTAGTGTTTCATTCCAATGTACTACATCAGGAAGGTGGTGTTTTAACAGCCCCTTTGAGCAGGGATGATTTAGTGTCTGGAATGCTATGGTAGAAAGCACAGTTCTAGCTTCAAGAGAAAGTGATATTCAGTATCATTTATATGAGAAAGGCAAATTCCAAATGGTCAGCGTTCTTGTGGGGATGCCAGTAGCAGGGTATGTTTGGTGTTTAGAACACGAGTAAATGTGCAAGAGATGTGACCTAAGCAGATTTATGCTCAAATGAATGAGAACAACCTTACAGAAAATTTCAGTGTAGCATGTGTAGCTCTTTCCCAAATGCTTTCTACTTGGATTGGGGGGAAAGACGCAACAAAACAAAATAGTTAACTTTCTCCTTCAGCATTATACAGCACATCCTAAATGAAACATGACTTTCTGAGTTACAAGCTGCCCCTGGCAAAGAAGCTGGTTGTAAGAGCATAATCTCAATGTGTGCCCTGAAATTAATGTTCTGTGAGCGCTCCAGATTTGTGTGACGTACCGTAAGTTATATCCAACCCAACTGTTCTTCTCACTGCCTGCATTAAGTATCATGAAATGAGTTGGCCTGAAAGGAACCATCTGAATAAAGAAGCTTTTATGCCTTTGTAACTCCTTACTGCATGACCCCAGGCCCCCGCTGTTGGTATTAGGAGCTTTCTCTTCCACTGTTCACTCTTGTCTTTAATGGACGGACAGACTCTGCATCAGGTGCTCTCCCTCACTCTCAGCTTCCAGGTGCTGCTCTTTCCACTGTGCGGGGAGGAGGCAGGCACTGGCTTCTCCGTCATGTCTCTTGTCTTCCCAGGATGTCAACTGGAGAAAGGTCACAGTCAGAGCTGCCCACCCCACAGAGTTCATTTTCTCCAGATTCATTAAAATGCTACCTTCATCTTTCCCCTGGATTTTTACTTTTCAAAACGCTTTTTGTGGCGCAGCCTCATTTTATTTTATGTTGAGCTGACAACCTAACATCTCGACAAGTACCAGCTGGGAATACAGTTCTGCCCTCACTGCTGTGCCATCTTGCCAAGTTCTGTCTTTGTTACTCAGCTTTCATTCAGAAAGGAATTCATTTGAATGATACGACGCTATGGTTGTCTCCTTAAAGAAAGCTAGATTCTTGCACACCTTGGAAAAGTATTTATCTGTGAATGGTGCCATTCCTATTCTCTCTTCTTTCCCTTTCACATGTCATCATGGGGTCATCTCATGTTAGAATTAAATCTTCCAGTTTTGTCTCTCCCTACTCAATGGGATTTTACCCAAAGGGGCCTTGGCTTCTGTCTTTATTTCTTCTTACCTGAGAGAAGCTGATAGTTTTGAGTCTAGACATAAGGCTACTGATGTAAGAGAAGAGGATTTTTACACTGCAGAAGACGCTTAGATGCTGGTTCACTTCTCCAGCGGGATTTTGAACAAGGAAATGAAAGTTCTTTTCTGGGCTGTGTTGATGGAGCAGTCATGGTGGCATCAGTGGCCCCACTACACCCATGTGGTTCAGAAAAGATGTTTCCTTTTATAGCAGTGATTCAAGTCTCAATTTGATTTTTTAAATGGTGGAAAGCTGAAGAAACAGGATTTTTTTTCTCTAAAAGATTTTAATAGCTTTGCCATTGGACTTGCAGCTTAATCATTGCCTCACATTTGTCATATAAACAAGTTATGTTTTTACAAATATGAAGGACAATATTTGTTTTATGTTTCCTGCTTTCTGTCCTTTTGATTTTTTTCCCCATTATGTTGTGAATTTTCAGATAAGCTTAAATAGGAAAGTCAATGCTAGGCTAACCATAGTTTGAGTAACCCTGAGTGTGTGGCGGGCTTGGGGTGGGTAAGGCAGGACTGAATGGGTTGTATGTCTGAAATGTGATTTTGTTGATGTGTTGCACACTGCCTGCCTGTCAGCCTCTGCTTACTTTTCATTATTCTTATAGCCAGAACAAAGCCTAAGGAAATCTCCACTCTTACAGTTTTGGTCATGTTCTTGTAGTTTCCATCTGATAACAGCATGGTTTAGAGAGAACTTTTTGAGCTTCTTGAGAACTCCTGAGACTCTTGTTTTGTCTTTGCCTGCAGCCAAGATAATTGAAGCATTGTCAGTCTATTTCAGGGGCACAACTTCAGGTGGAATGTGATACTATTTGGGATGTTCCGATAGACCAAAGGGAACACAACTTGTAACTCTTCTTGCAGCAATAATTCCAGTCTATGTATGATGAAAAAATGAAGTGGAATTTCAGCTCACGAGACATATACAAAGGCTACTTAGTCATTAACAGTAGCAGCATCTCATAATTTCCAGTTTTCTCTGATTTTTAGTGTGTTGATTGTTCATTCCCTTCTTCAGGGAAGTCAGGAAATCAGCCTTTCCCTGCAGTGGCTAAATAGATTCACACAGAGTTTGAAGGTGAATAAGGTAGATATGAGCCCATCCAGAAGATAAGGACCCACATTTCTTCCCTCCTTTATTCTTCTGCTTTGTCTGCCTGTCCACCTTTCTTCTCAGTGAAGAGACACCAGAGGTGGTCCTCTACACAGAGTATGGGAATAAACAGAATCAGATTCAGTGAGGCAGAAAGGGGAGAAAGTGGTCATAAATCAAATATGAGACTTGGCGCCATCCTCACTGCCAGCCACATAATTCTCTTAAAAAAATGGGAGACAGGATAGAGAGCGTCAAATCATACTAATAGACTGCTTATCAAGCATCCATGTGCCCAGAGATGCCTAAAAGGCCAGTAGATGGAGGTGCCAGATGATATATGTGGGTGAATTAATATGGTACTCAAATCAGTGAAGGAAACAAAATATTTTAGAGTGGTCAGCCTCACGAAAGCATAGCACTTACAAATACATAACCTTCCTCTGCACACAGCCCCTCTCTCAGACATACACAGGCACAAGCAGAGGCTGGGAGTAAACTTTTTGAACTTCTGACCCCTACTTAGCAGAATGCATTTGAGGGAACAGAGAGGAAACAGTTTATTGAGCACATGGTACTTCCTGTTAGGCACTTGCACTTCTCATTTAGTCCTGTGTAGTGTTCCTGTGCAGCAAGGGTATTCTCATTTTTAAAGATGAAGAAATTGAAGCTCAGAAAGATCACACCGTTAAAAAAAGAAAAAAAAAGAAATTGTGGGACTAGGTTTCCAAACCAGGTCTGTGAAACTCCAAAGACCTTGAGTGGATGGATTCTCTTTCCGCTAAACCAGGCTGCCTTACTGGAAAATTACTGATGTCTTCACTCCATGTATTTATATCATCTTTGCTGGGTTTGAGTCAGGGTAGTGATTCTGAAATGACTCTGGGATGAGGACCTCCTGTTGAGGCTTTACAAAAAACCAAATATTCCCAGTTAGTATTGCTTTTATCCTCACTTTCTTAACTATAATCAGCATTGATTCTTTCTTATTCCCTGATAGTATTAAGTTATGATAACATTAAGGGGACAGAAAATAAAATCAGCAAATATAGATACTGCTTAGTAGATCAGTAAAATATGACAGTTGGCAGCAGTTAAAGAAGGTCTTATCTAAAAAGTATGGACATAAATACAAAGCACAGGATTAAAGGCATTTCAGATAAAGATAACTTTGTTTGCTAAACAAGCTTTTTTAGGTGTAAGTGAAAATACAGTCTTGCTTCTGAGCATCTTATTGTAAGCATGATTCTGCCCTTGGCATGACTATCCAATTTTATTCAGACCTTACATCTAGCACCTAGTTGGTACTAGGTAAAGGTTATGTTTTAGACTGAATGTTGTGTCTTCGTAAAATTCATATGTTGAAGCCATGCCCCCTAATGTGCTGGTATTTGGAAATGGGACCTTTGGAGGTGATTAGGTTTATATGAGGTCCTGAGGGTGGAATCAGTGTCCCTATAAGGAAAAGAGAAGAGATCAGCACCCCCCCGACTCCTTACCCTGCAACTTGAGGACACAGTGAGCCAAAAAGAGGGCTCCAGCCAGGAACCAAATTGACAAGCACCTTGATCTTGGGGTTCCCAGCCCCCAGAACTGTGAGAAATAAATATTTGTTCAAGCCACCCAGTCTATAACTTGTTATGGCAGCTGAGCTAAGACAGGCTAGATGAAATGAGTCCATCTCTGTCTGTAATAAAGAGACCTTTTGACGACTTCATTTTGCTTCTGTTCCTTTTTACCTTTGATTTGCTGTACTCTCCTCTAATTTTGAGTGTCATCCCCAGTGATTAGAGGACAAAAGCACAGATTAAGATTTCTCTTTTCCTTCCTCCAACTTCTGCCTCAGTGGAATTCATGCCATTTCAGGAACTCTTCCATTTTAGGAAAGACATCTTTGTGTGTATCCCTGGTCCTCAGCCCTTATTACTCATCTTCAGAATCCCATCCATCCCAGGGGTCCTCTCACCTAAGCCTGGAGGTCGTTGGCAGCACCCTTCATAGTGATATTCCTGCCTGTCCCTCCCTGGGCATATGTTAAAAATCAGTTAACAAAAGTTTCCATTTAAAAGCTCCAAGGGAAAATTAGGTAGAGTAATAACATTTTCATATGATTATTTGCCATATTGGCATTGAGGTAGAGAAATCTGTTAGAAAAACTGCTTGCTCTTTTCCCATGTGTCCGTATTGAATAATATAGAGCTAGATACGCTCTCTCTATTCTGAAGCTGTCATGAGCTGTAATAACTGGTTTGACACTTATTATCTTTTTTAATGCAAAGAGGAAATTGTCAGAGTTTGCAACAGTAAAATAGATCCTTTGTTATTTGTATTATTTTCACTTGAAAGTATTTTTTACTCTCTTTGTCTTGATAAAAGTGAAGTTTATGTGGTAAAAGACGCTGGTATGACATGAAATGCCAGAATTTGGACAGTATCAGAGCAGAGCAGGAGTCAAATGAATCACTAATTGGTGTTTTTTAGAACCAGTGTTTATAAGCAAAGCTGTCAGCTTAAATCACAGCCTAACCTCATAGGATCTTAGTGCTTCATCAGAATAATTATTCATCAGTGCCTTTAATATTTCTTTCTGGAATGGTTAAAAGCATCCTCTCCATGCTGGTTCAGGAGCACATATCACACAGCCTGGTTTCATTCAAGCCTGTGTTCATTCATCGTAGGAGGAAAGTTGTACACTGAATTACGCTTTTAATTTTATATCCTGGGGAGGAATTAATAATCAGATTATTGTGGCCTTTGTGCTGTGCTGCCTTGAAAACAAATCTGAAGTGCCTAATGGTTAAGCTTAAAAGCTACCTTCATTTACTTTCAATGGACCTTTGATATTCAACAGTTGTATTAAACAGAGTGAAAAACACAATGGCAGTCCCAAGTTCATTTTCTCTAGCCAGTCAAATGAGGAACTCAGGAACATCAGGAACTCAGATGGACATTTCTAAACTTGTTTGCCAGTTTACATTCTTTGAAGAGTTAAAGGGTTCTTGATGGTCACTGCCCTAGGATGGGCTGGGGAGATGGCCACTAAACGTGAGCCATTGCATTGCCAGGCCTGACTCTGCGACTGCCCCTGCCTCTCCCACAGACCTGCACATAGTCTCTCGGTACTTTTAGAAGTCATTTTTATCTTTTATTAATTTCGGTGGTTGAGTTAGACCTTACCGTAGGTTTCTTCTCTGCCCTAGACATTGTGATTTACAAGAGAAAGTATGGTGGCAGCTTTTGGCCAAGAAGCAGCAGGGACTCAGGAGATCACAGCCATACTGGTCGTCTGAGAGCCAAGTAATGAGCCAAGTAATATATAGAATAACTTCATTCTGAGCAATCAGCAAATATTAAATGCCTCTGTTGATGATGCTGCACTTAGTGCTGGGGGAAGGACAAGGAAATGAAATCATAGTCAATTTGACAGATAAGTGAGAACTAAAGGCACAGAAAATAAATTGATGAGTCAAGGCAGCGTACGTCCTGTCAGTTGAGTGCCTTGTGCGGTAAGTGTGGAGGGCAGGAGTGGAAGTAGTCAGGGAGGTGCTCACAGCCTCAGCTGCAGAGCCTAAGTGTGCTGTGTGCAGACCGCACGTGAGGACTGGATGGCAGCAGGGAGCTAGCTGAAGCAGCTTCCTTTAAGTGTAGCCATTACTAGGAGATTTTTCTGAGAATAAAAGTATTATTATTGTAGAAAATTTGGAAACTAGAAAAACATATTAAGATCACCCATAACCTCCCAATCCATAGATCACTACTTTGATCTTTGATCTATTTCTTTCTAGTCATGTGTGTTATGACCTGAAGTTTATTTTTTAAAAGAAATATTACACGTTTTATATCCTGCTTCCTTTTCATGTTGTATTGCTTTCCCCCACATTAGTAAATATTCCTTGAAAACATTTTCAAGGCTGCATGTTATTTCATTACACAGATGTTCCATCATCTGAGGTATATGTAGCTTGTTTTAATATTGTAAATAGCAGTTCGATGAATACTTTTATATAAATTTTTGCTTGATCTTATATATAAATTATCTGAGATTATAAATTATCTGAGATTTCAGAAAGTTATATTTCACCTTTCATAGCATTTTCTGTGGCAGTTGAGTTTGAACTTTAGATAGTATCCAGTTTTGTTTTTTTTATGATGTTGACTGAAAAATCTGACTCTAGAAAAGAAATGTAATTATATCTTAGAAAAAGACTGGAGGATGCCTCTGTCCTGGGACAGGTAGAAATATCATAGCAGAAGACTATACAAGCTGGTGCTTGTATCTGTTGGTTCATTCATTCATTCATGTATACGAACAGGGGGCTTTGCCATACTCTGGGAATGAGGATGGCTTGGATTAGTTTGAGTCACTTTTGGCTCTCTCTGGAACTACTGCAGTAGTTTCCTAACTAGTTTCCCCATTTATATTTTTGTTCCTCTTTATTTCCCCATCCAGCAGCTACAGGGTTCTTTGCAAGACCATAAATCAGGTTATGCACGTAACCCTGTACAGCTCCCATTATACCCAAGATAAGTCGAGCATCTTAATATGGCAGCTGTACTGCCCATTTATTACCTCCAGCCTTACCGGCTTTTTTTTGCATTTTCTAAAATGTGCTGAGCTCTGTCCTATCCGAGGGTTTTGCCCCCATTGTGCCTCTCTTCCTGGAGTCCTCTTACCCTGGTCTTCCCTTGCCTACCTCAGACTTACACTTTAGTCTTATCTCAATTTTCACTGACTGAGAAAACCCTTTTGACAGCCACTCACCCTTATCTTAACTAAGTCATCCACAGAACCCAGGTCTTTTTCTTTAAAGCACTTGTCACAATTTGTAATGAGACCTTTGTTTGTGTATTTATTTCATGTACGACTTTACTGAACTGTAAGCTCCGTAAGGGCAGGGACCACGACTTTCTTGCTCACCTTTCCCCAGTACCTGTCACTGTCCTTGTGTTGTGGTAGAGGTGAAAGAATAAGTGAAAAGTAGAGCTTATAATCTTTCTAAGCTTCCATATTAGCTCTGAAGGAGAGAGAAGAGGAGGAAGCAGAAGTGATGCATGAGGACTTTGGGTGGTCGGTAGGATAAAGATGTGATTAACAGAACTGGCTAGGCTAAGTCAGATTAGGAGAGAAATGAAGCCAATGTTAGGGATGTGTAACTTAAGGATGAAAGTGGAATATATGAGGTAATCCACTGGGAAATCCAGCAGGTCAGCACCAGTCTCTTTGTCTTAATAAAGTAAAGCCTTTTTCCATACCTATTGTTTATTTTTTATTTTGAGATATTATTTGTGAATCAGATAACCCTTTTCTTTTTATAATTGATGCCTTTAAAAAAAAATCCTTCTAAATTGCAGAGGAAGAAATAGGGTAAAGCCATCATTTTGTCTTATTGGTGCCATCCCTGTTATTGAAGCCCTGACACTTAACCTGTTTTGTTTAGAGGAGAAAACGAGGTTGGAACTTTACTCTTTGTTCCTTACACCAGCCATTACTATCAACTCCCACCTCAGTTATTTTGGAAAAAATAAATTACAAATTTGGGGAGTTTCAGCATTGTTCACATACTTACTGGGATCCAACCATAATATCAGGCTAGTAATGTTAGGTTTTGAATATAGTGTTTAAAGTCTTGGTATTTTGCAGAATTGCAAGATAAATTTAAGTTGGGAGCTGCTTTTTCTTAAATAATAGACATATTCTTAGCCCTGTGAAATGTGAGTAATGCAAGAATGGGTTTGATTATGACTTGAGCAGGATTATAGATCTTGGCAAGCCAAACCTAGATGTAATCTCATTTGTTCACATTACAGATCTAGCATACTTTTAGAAAATGAAAAGACGAACCAGACCCCATCTCATATAGGCGCCTTTTGGTCTTGTGTCTATAAAGGTTGTAAAATTATTCTTGGGCTGGATGGTTATTTTTTGTTTTCAAGGATGAGGCTGCTGCTGCTGCTAAGTCACTTCAGTCTACCCTTCAGATAATAGGTACAATCTTGAGGTCATACATAATTTTTAAAAAGTTGTTTAGAAGACCGTGCACTGTCTTGCTGCTTGGGCGCCTCTCTGTGACGGTGCCCAGCTTTCCTTTTCAGTAACCAACTCAGCCTGACACAGTTGTACTGGCTGCTTAACGCTCTGTAAAATGTTATTTAAATATTTCTAACTTATTGTTTCATGCTGGGTTTTATGGAACATAAATTTCTATTTAGGCCACTAATTTACAGTAGAAGTTTGTTACTAATATCACTGCAGGCTCCATCCATCTAAAAATATTGCTCATAACCTATGCTAAAAATATGTTATATATTTGCACTGTATGTAAACAGCATTGTGTTTTATTAGTGTGCAGAGCTTTGTCTGTGGAAATGTTGATATTGCAGCATATATTTAGAAGGGATAGGAACTCAAGTGCGGTAGAAAGAGTATAGAAAAGTGAAATCCCTGCAGGATGGGATTTATGAAATTTTCAGGGCGCTTTGCAGAATATCTGCATACACTACCTATGTTTTGTTTTGTTTTTTATAAGGCATCACCATCATATATAATTGACTTTTTTATTAAGATTATAAATTTAAACAAGTAATCTGAATGGTTTTTACCCAGTGATATACAGTTCAGTCTGTACAAAAATATAGGGAAATGAGGGAGAAGGGCCCAGAAAGGAAGGGTTGGCAACTTGTTTTGGAGTCTCGGTGGTGCTGAAGGCAGAGAACTACAGGGGCTGTGGAAAAGTGCCACCTTTTTAAAGTAAAAAGCTTTAAACTAAAATCTATTGAGCTAAACACACAGGACGGGGTTCTCAGAGGCTCAAACAATGCTAGATTTGGGGAATTAAGAGGTTTAAGACTTTGGAAGAGTTCATTTGGATCATTTTGAGGAACCTTTAGTTCGTACAAGTCCTGTAGAGTGGTTACCTGGAAGAATTCAGCCTGAGCTCTAATCCAGTTCTTCCCTAGAAATATTGAGGGAGAGAAAGTAGGTTCATTATGACTGAATCCCAGTTAAACAAGTTAGTTTTGTTCCTGATATCCTGATGGGTCTGATTCTCCCGGTGAGACAGCCTGTGTGCCATCTTCACTCATCTTCCTCCTTTTGATAGCAGCAGAGCAACTGGGTATCATCTGGGGAATTCAGAGTTGGCACTTGGTGTCCAGTTGAAAAGCTGGTTGTGTCTCAAAACTAGACTGATTTAAGTGCTCACTAAGCCACTAGAGCTGGAGTTTTTTTAAATCATCTTTCAAGGGTATGTGAGATTTGATAACCAGGTTAATTATTGGGAAATCTTTCAACTTGTTTAAGTACATTTGCAGAAAACTAAGGCCATTGGTTTTGCCTCTAAAATAGTGATGCTGTGGTGAGAAGTTTAGCATTATGTACTTACATGGCTCCCCAGAGTGCCAAAAGCCATCATCTGTGATGGAGAATTTTTACAAACAACTCCCAAAGAGTTTTAATGTAGCAAATGAATCTTGGAAAACTGCTGTTTCTAATTTACTACCTTGTTCAGTGCATGTTAAAGAAGAAGCAGTGAATCATATAATTAAATATGATTTTTAAGGCCTCTGAGGTGTCACTTACTAATTGATACTCACTGGCATTTTGCTTGGCCTGTTGGACTGAGGCAGGAGGTCTTCAAAAGCTCATCTCTTATCTCTTATGAAGCAGACTGAGTGTGAAGGATGCTGTACTCGCCATGCTTTCAGATGGCTCGTGCTGCCCTGCTGTCACCACTTGTCTCTGCGTGGACGCAGACTCCACCCGTTCCCCTCCTGTTGATTGTGTTTTATTTAGAAACTTCAAAAATGTTCACATTAAAATGACAAAGCTTTTTTCAAAAGCTGACCACTAGGTTATTAAGAAAAAATGGGATAGAATCTGAGTAATAAAAGTTTTTCAAAAAGGACCTTTTTCCTGAGTTCACAATAAAATGAACACTCCCTCACCAACATTTATATCCATAGGCAAGGTATTGCCTGCAACTCCCTGAGCTATAATCCACCCCATCTTCAACCTGTGCTTTCATTTTCAAGACCAAGACATCCTTTGGGTACATGGAGATTCTGTGGCCAGGACCATGGCTGCCCTCCCATCTAAGCTTAGGCCTGCGCTTGACAGCTTGATAAATGTGAAAATTGAACTGCATTTCGTGGCCAGGTTCTTCACTTTGTCATTTTCTTTCTGCCCCTGGTTATTTCTTCTGTTCTTATAGAAAGGAAAGCAAAGCCCATTTAACAACAACTGTAAAGCACACAGTCCATAGAGACCTTAAAGATTACTGGCAACAAAACATATTTATGTCTTTAATAAGGAATTGAAATTTACCACTCACTAGATAAATTTTCCCTCTCTGTTCTTTCTCTCGAAATCATTGGTATTGGGTGAAACAATTTGGTTTCCGGCTATTACATTAATGTTTTCTGATTTCTGAGGTAATACTGCAATATTTCCTGCCAATAATAAAATTTTGAGGTAATTCTAAGTTCTGGTGTACATGGACAGCTTTGAGTTAAATATTAAATTATTTTGTGTGATTTCCAAGTGTCTGAAGACTAAAAGACTACATCATATGTATTGAATGTAACTGGGTATGAGAGTTTATTGAAAAGGCAAAGATGTGGCTGTAGAGAACAGGTGATACAGTTTAAAGGTAAAAACTGAGTGATTATTTGTCGATTCTAAATTAGAATCACTGATGAAATGATCCATCCTGGCTGATGGTCTTCTAGCAAAGTCTTTCTGAAAAGATGAGGTAGTTGTGATGCCACAAATCAGACAGGATATTTAAAGAGTGGGCTTTGTGACACCTCCTAATCACCCTTTTCCATAGTCCTCAGGATACATGGTCAAGCAGGTCTCAGAGCCTTTGTTTGGAGATGAGAGATCATGAAGCACTGTTGAAAGTCAGTGGAGCATGATGAGCTGCACCATCCACTCCTTTGCCTTAACTTCCTGGCTACTCATCAAGCAGTTCTGAATAAGTTTTTTTTTTTTTTTTTTTTTTAAATACAGCTTTGGTTTTCTAAAAGTGTACAAGCAAGAATAGTAGTAAGAAATGATATTTTATTTTGTCAAAAAGAATGATATTTTATTACCTTATTAAAGGATGGGGTTTTTTTTTGCTCTGATAATCTTCTGAGTCTCAAATTCATCCTTGGGATTTCTCCTACAGAGTAAGATGTAGTTAAATCTTTTGGATGGTTACAAGCTAAGAGATAAAGAATCTGCCTGAAATGCAGGAGACCTGGGTTCAATCCCAGGGTCAGGAAGATCCCCTGGACAAGGGAATGGCAACCCACTCCAATATTCTTGCCTGGAGAGTTCTATGGATAGAGGAACCTGGTGGGGTATAGTCCATAGGGTCGCAAAGCATTGAACACTTTCACTTACTTACTCAAAGCTCGGAGAAGTTTTGGTTCTGAGAGATAGCCAAATAATCTTTGAAGAAGAATATAGAAACTACCTATAAACTCTTCTTACAAGTGCTCTTTTATTAAAATTTTACATACAAAGGTGCTACTCATTCATTGGTCATTCTCCAAATGTTTGGGTACCTCTTTGGGCTTACGGTGGTATGCTGACATGGTACAGTATTCAATCTCTTTAAGACAAATTTTAAAATACTATCCTAGGGAAACTGAGTTGCAGAGGAGAATGAAACATGATTCCTGCCTTTAAGGAGCTTACAATTTGATAGGTACAAAATAACTCTAATAAAGGTAATATGTGTTAAGTGAGAAGCAAGTATGGAATACTGTAGGAACCCATTATTTGTAGGGATAATCAGAGAAGGCTTCCTAAAATATATTTAGAGTAGGTCTCTGTCTGAAAAGTCCTGGGCATCTTTAAAGGCCTGATATAAATATCAGGAAGCCTTCCCTGATTATCCTGCACTTATCCTTTTCTACCCGTGTGAAACTCTCTAAATGGAAGATCATGGACGGTGGATATATAGGAGTCAAAGATGATCAGGTTAAGCTTGGGAAATTTGGGAAAATTGTGGAGCCACACCAGAGAAGTCAAGAAGGGAGAATAAGGCTTTTCTGATGAGTTGCTGAATCTCTTGGATGTGCTGACGCTGAAGTACAAGCTGTCAAAGTGGCTTTGTCCAGCAGGCAAGTGAGTGTGGAGTGGAATTTCATAGGGTAGATTAGGTTTTCAGTTGACCCTGCACAAGCTGTGGATGTGGATGGAAGAGACTGCCTGTCAAATTCTTGTAACTCTAACCTTCCAATGTTTCAGTTAAACTGTCCCATACATTCTTGACTAATATCTGAGTTGCTGTTATGGCCTGATACTCTGTTGATAGGCTGGAGGTAATTTCTGTAATTTCTACCTTGAGTTTATAACTGGGGAATTTGTATACAGAGATGCTAATTGGAGCTACATAAATTCAGAAACAAATAAATAGTTTTATATTTGTTCTTGTGAAAAAGACAGGCATTTTCTTCCCTAGGTCTAGGGGAAGAAACTTTGAGGTGTAAGGAGGGCCTGGTGGTTTCTGGAAACCAAAGCTAAAACGGACAAAAAATAAAATGAGATCCTTGTTTTCTGTAGCTTTCTTTCTTTGTGTGGTTTTGGGAAACTGTCTTAATAACTTTTTCTGACTCTGTAATCTTTCTTTTTTTTCTTAATTCTTCAAGACCACAAATAGGAAAAGCTGTTATTTGCATTTTGATTTAATTAGCCCTCTCAGCACATTATAATGTAATGTTCCCTGATTTATTGACTGAAATTTACTAGATTCTGTATGTATGTTTGGTTATGCATAGATTTGTTGCTGTTCTTGAATTTTGGTGTTTTTATTTATCAATAATACAGCTCATCTACATATTAGGAGTTTACAGATTTCCAGGATATTTTCATTTCTTTAAAATATGATTGACAGGAATTTCTTCGTATCTCTGTTTATTCAGTGTGACCTTTCTTTTTGATCTTAGTACTACCCTACCACACACCTTTGCCTTTGGGTTTTGGAGAGTGATTTTTATGGTTTGAAAATACTAAGCCATTTATGAAGGAAGTATATACCCTCAATTAAAATACTTTATCCATTTTCATAACTGAATTATATCTACAGAAAAATATTTTGAAATTATAATTCAAGATCATAAACAGACCAACAAAAAGTAAAACAAACCACTTTGCCTTATTCAAGAATGAAAAGAAAATGTGGAACTCAGAGTTTTAATCAACATGAAAGAGGTTGACATTGCTATAGATTCCACAGATGTTACAAGAATAAAAGCAGGGTGTTATTCACAGTTTTGTGCTAAAAATTAGGCAATTTAGTTGAAATGGAAACATTTATTGAAAGAAAGAATCTACCTATATCTCTCAGGAAGAAATAAATAATCAGAATAGCCATTATCTATTAAAATTTACAGCTAAAAATCCTTCTCACAAAGAAATGCTAGGCCCAATGGCTTTACTGGTGAATTATAACACATTTTTTAAGGGAGAAATGATACAGATTCTACATAAGCTTTTCTAGAAAAACTGGAACAAAAAGGAATATTTCCCAATTCATTCTGTGAGTCCAACTACCAAAATGGATGAAGATACTGCATAAACATAATAAGAAAACTACAAACCAATATCTAGTTTTCCCGTACAGAACACAGATTAAAAAGTTCTTAACATTTTAGCAAATTGAGTCCAACAATCCATTAGAAGAATAATATAACATAATCAAGTAAGGAATGCAAGCCTAGTGTAACATACAAAAATCGATTAAATATAATTCACCATATTAACAAACTAAAATTGAAAAATCATCTAATCATTTCCATAGAGGCAGAAAAGATTTTGCAAAGTCTTAACATCCATTCCTAATACTTCTAGCAAACTAGGAATAGAAGAAAACTTTTTTAAACTGATAAAGGACTTCTATGGAAAGTCAAGAGCTAACGTGATACTTAATGGTGAAAGACTGAATGCTTTCTCCTGACATCAGGAATAAGTCAGTGATGTCCAGTCTCATGATTCCCATTTAGCATTGTATTGGAAGTTCTACCTAGTACAGTAAGGCAAAAAGAGAAACAAAAGGCATTCAGAATGGAAAGAAAGAAGAAAAACCATTTTTATTCTCAGATGACATCATCATCTATGTTGGCATCTTCTCGCACCATTGACTCAATGGACATGAGTTTGAGCAAACCCCGGGAGATAGTGAAGGACAAGGAAGCCTGACTTGCTGCATTCCATGGAGTTGCAAAGAGTCGGACAAGACTTACAAGTCGAACAACAACGTGGAAAAATCCAATGAAATCTACAAAGAAGTCACTAAAACTGAGTTTAGCAAGGGTGCAAGATACAACATCATTGTACAAAAGTCAACTGTATTTCTGTATAATATCTAGAAATAGAAAACTGTTTCTATATAAAATCTATTTCTATAATTGGCAATAACAAATTTAAAACATACCATTTACAATAGCATGAAAAATTTCAAATACTTAGTGGGGAAATGACAAAAGATGTATAAGACACTGAAAACTACAGAACATTGCTGAGAGAAATTAAAGACCTAAATAAATGGAGAGATATACTGTGTTTACAGGTCAGAAGATTCAATATTGTTTTTAGGATGTCAGTTTTCAAATTGATCAGTAGACTCAAACACAATCCCAATTAAAACCCCAGCAGGACTTTTGAAGAAATTCTAAAATTCATATGGAAATGTGAAGCTATATTAATCAAAACAGCTTTGAAAAAGAGCAAAATTGGAGACCTAACAGTACCTGATTTGAAGACTTACTGTAAATTGAGAGAGTATGATATTGGTGTAAAAACTGACAGACCAAATCTGTCAAAAGAGAAAGTCTCGAAGTAGACCCTTGTAATTATGGATAGCTTATTTTCAACAGAGCTGCAAAAGCAATTCAGTGGAGAAGGGAAAGTCTTTTCAACAAATGATGTTGAAACAAATGGATATCCATATGCAAAAAAAAGCCCCAACATTTCATTTCATACCTTGTATAACAGATAAAAATTGACTCAAAGGATCATTGATCTAACTAGAAAACTTCTAGAAGAAATCATAACCATTGTGATCTTGGCTCAGGCAAAGGTTTTTATTAATGAATTAGACTTTATTAAATATAAAAACTTTGGCTCCTCTAAAGACACTATTTAGACAATAAAAAGATGAGCCATAAACTCAAAGTTGCGAATCGTATATCTGATTTGCCATTCAGAGTATATAAAAAATGCTTGTAACTCAATAACTGAAACAAACAGAAAACCTTAGAGTAAAAGGACAAAAGATTTCAATAGGTAGTTCACCAGGCAGGATTTGTGAATGGCAGATAAGCCCATGGGAAAAATGCTTACTATCATTAATCATTAGGAAAGTGCAAATTAAAACCAAAATGAGATTGAAAAGATTGATCATAATGAGTGCTGATGAAAATGTGAAGGAACTGTAACTCTTACACTGTCCTGCTCTGCTGCTAAGAGTATAAGTTGGTATAACTATAATGGAAAAGTTTGGCAATTCCTAAATTGGTAGCTTTTAAAAGTGTTAACAACCATGCACCAACCATATGATTCAAACATCCCACAAATAGATATTTACCCAAGAAAAATGAAAGCATATGTCCATACAAAGACTTACAAGCAAATTTTCATAGTGGCTTCATCTGTAATATCAAAACCTGGAAACTACCCTAATGTTTATCAACAGATAAATGGAGAAATAAATTATAATGCATCTGTGCAGTGGAGTACTACTCAGTGATAAAAAAGAATGAACTGTTGTTACATGCAACAACATGGATGGAACTAAGAATAATTATGTTGAGTGTGTTAAAAGATAAACTGAGGTACATTAAAATTTGAAAAGTTATTTGAGCAAACATGGGATCCAGTTGAGCAGTGTCCTAACTACTGAAAGTAGTTAGGATTGCTCCACCAACAAGAGCTGGGGCAAGGTTTTTCTAGAGGCTACATGGAAGCAAAGCAAGGAAATGATTTGATTGGCTCTAGCTTAAGTGGCTATGCTGCTGCTAAGTCACTTCAGTCGTGTCCGACTCTGTGTGATCCCATAGACGGCAGCCCACCAGGTTCCCCCGTCCCTGGTATTCCCCAGGCAAGAACACTGGAGTGGGTTGCCATTTCCTTCTCCAGTGCATGAAAGTGAAAAGTGAAAGGGAAGTCGCTCAGTCGTGTCCAACTCTTCGTGACCCCATTGACTGCAGCAGACCAGGCTCCTTCGTCCATGGGATTCTCCAGGCAAGAATATTGGAGTGGGGTGCCATTGCCTTCTCCGTTAAGTGGCTATATTTTCTGGGAAAGCCTAGTACGCTCTTTGAAATTGGTTGTTGTTCTTTGGGACATTAACAAGCAAAATAAGCCAAATAAAAGTACATATTGTATGATTCCATTTATATAAAATTTAGAAAATTCAAAATAATAGATGATATCAAAAAGAAATATAGTTTGGGAACAGAACTGTGAGGGGAGAAATGGAACAGTAGGATTACAAAGGAGTCCAAGAAAACTTTGTGGGACAGTGTTCATTATCTTGATTATAGTGATGGTTTCGTATGTCAAATTATCAATTTTACACTGCAGAAGTATGCAATTTGTTTCCATTAAACTTCAATCAAGCTGTTAAAAGTAAAACTATTGTCCTTTAAAAGGGGAATGGAATTATGAAGCTCAGAGTTTTTACCAACCTGGATGAGATTTTTAGGACTTGAGTGTGACTTCAGCTTGCTTAAGGTATTCACAGTGGAAACAATGAGATGTGTGGCTGTACAACTTCCTGTGTTATTTCCTTCACTCCAGAAGGTGAACAGAGAGAGAGTGAAAGACCCAGTCAGGGTTAGGGAAGTGATTTCCAAAAGCTGCTGCTGCTGCTGCTAAGTCACTTCAGTCGTGTCCGACTCTGTGCGACCCCATAGACGGCAGCCCACCAGGCTTCCCCGCCCCTGGGATTCTCCAGGCAAGAACACTGGAGTGGGTTGCCATTTCCTTCTCCAATGCATGAAAGTGAAAACTGAAAGTGAAGTTGCTCAGTCGTGTCCAGCTCTTCGCGACCCCATGGACTGCAGCCTACCAGGTTCCTCTGTCCATGGATTTTCCAGGTAAGAGTACTGGAGTGGGGTGCCAAAAAGCACCAGATTTAATTACTTTTATAGTTAGGTGACAAAAATGAAAGGTTTGTTTCATTATTGATAACCAGCTTTAAACAAAAGAAAAGCCCCAACTATGAAATAATTAGTAACTAATTCCAAGGATTGGCTTGGTGTCTATATGTATATGAGGAAGCTGTTCTTCTTGTTTATTATAAATTCACTAGCTCTTAGTTTAAAGTGCCCCATTGTTTTTATATTACACTAGTAAATTCTTTTTCTTTTCTCTTAGAAGGAGAAATAAATACGTAACTGCAGTGTGCATAATGATGTTTAGACTAATGTTGTTACCAACCAAAAAACAAATAGCAATGTGTTGTCAGCTTCCTGGGTAGAAATGACATAAGGGGCAGACTGGTTTTATCATTTCTCAGATCCAACTGTTTGATGATTGCTGTGATATTACTAAGTTGGAAAGGAAGAAAACACAAAACTTAAATATATGGGGTAATACATGTAGAAATAAGATCATTTTCATTTTCTTGCTGTATAAAATTTAGATGTAGACCCTTGGAAGTTGAGTGTTCTAATGAGAAGTCTCTTAACTATGTTTTAAAAGTGTAAGCAAACAGATCATCTCTCTGAAGATTATCTCTCTGACTATCTCTCTGAATCACATTAGCATTTACTCTATTAAATAGGCTGTTTCAGTAGTTGGGACTTTTAGCTGATACCTATTATCATAAGCTAGCTTGAAATGATCTCCTAAAGATGATGAAACAAATGAGACCATGCAAAGCTGTAACTGTCCATGGAGTGCTTCAAGCTGCAATATGCAAAGCAACTCAGGAGGAAACAATAGCAAATAAAACGACTCTTTTAAGATCAAAGACAACATCGGAACCTCTACTTTTAAAGAATTCATCTTTGCAAGTAACTATACTTTCAAATTAAATATACATCTGAACAATGTGAAATGGATTCTGTGACCAAAATTAGCCACTGAACTTACCTCCTCCAGATTGTCTATAATTTTAAATGTGATTTTCAACCATGAAGGTATATTAATAAGGGTAGGCTAAGCTATGTGGTAACAACAAAATCAGTCTCAGTAACAGTACATATGGGGAAGCCTGGCATGCTGCAGTCCAGACCTTTTTTCAGGTCACAAAGAGTTGGACACGACTGAGTGAACTGAACTGTGCGTCACAAATATCTGGTTTTTGTTAATGTTACACATCCATCATAGGTCAGATATTCTGTCTCACAGAGCGTCTCCCTTGGTGGCTCAGATGGACAAGACTCCGCCCACAGTGCAGGAGACCTGGGTTCGATCCCTGGGTGGGGAAGATCCCTTGACGAAGGGAACGGCTACCTGCTGTGGTATTCTGGCCTGAAGAATTCCATGGACAGAGGAGCCTGGCAAACTACAGTCCATGGGGTCGCAAAGAGTCAGACATGACTGAGCGACTTTTCACTTTCACTTTAGCGTCTTCAGTACTGAGACTGATGGAAACTCCACTCTTGTAACTGTACCAGCTGGAACATGTGGCCTCCTTGGTCATTGCAGAGGGAAGGGAGAGCTGGAGAGCCACACACAATAGCCTTTTTTTAGCATAAAAGTGACATGCTCTTTCACTCACAGTACATTGACCAGAGCAGGGGTATGGCTCCATTTAACTGCACAGTAGTTGGAGAATTGGTGGGGAGTCCATGGATATTCAGTCGAATGTCCTTGCCTCAGAAGGATGATCAAATTTTTACATAACGTGAGTTCCACTTGGCCTGGCACCTTTGAAATAATACCCTTAATAGAACATTTAATGTTAAATAATTAAAGTATCCGACTGATAAAGATGCTTATAAGAAGGCCTTTTTATGTCACATAAATTTTTTATGTATTCTCATTTGTTAATAAGGAAGGGGGAGAGAGAATAAATACATTCTTTAGTTTACCATTATTCATATAAATAGTAAATTGCCAGTTTCTGCTTTCTGAATAATCAAAATGACCTTACTTCGGACCACAGAGTGAGATTGGGAATATGTGGCTACAGTAAAAACTTGAAATGTATTTTGAAAACAGCTAGAGTGATTTCTGGCATCTTTAGTTAGGAGTTTCTCTTGCTAGGGATCTCTCAGTCCCAGTTTTTTCTGAGTTATAATGACAACAGACTGGTTCCAAATAGGAAAAGGAGTACGTCAAGGCTGTATATTGTCACCCTGCTTATTTAACTTCTATGCAGAGTACATCATGAGAAATGGTGGGCTGGAAGAAGCACAAGCGGGAATCAGGATTGCCGGGAGAAATATCAGTAACCTCAGATATGCAGATGACACCACCCTTATGGCAGACAGTGAAGACGAACTAAAAAGCCTCTTGATGAAAGTGAAAGAGGAGAGTGAAAAAGTTGGCTTAAAGCTCAACATTCAGAAAACGAAGATCATGGCATCTTGTCCCATCACTTCATGGGAAATAGATGGGGAAACAGTGGAAACAGTGTCAGACTTTAGCTTTTGGGGCTCCAAAATCACTGCAGGTGGTGATTGCAGCCATGAAATTAAAACGCTTACTCCTTGGAAGAAAAGTTATAACCAACCTAGATAGCATATTGAAGAGCAGAGACATTACTTTGCCAACAAAGGTCGGTTTAGTCAAGGCTATGGTTTTCCCAGTGGTCATGTATGGATGTGAGAGTTGGACTGTGAAGAAGGCTGTGCGCCAAAGAAATGATGCTTTTGAACTGTGGTGTTGGAGAAGACTCTTGAGAGTCCCTTGGACTGCAAGGAGATCCAACCAGTCCATTTTATGATCGTCCCTGGGATTTCTTTGGAAGGAGTGATGCTAAAGCTGAAATTCCTGTACTTTGGCCACCTCATGCGAAGAATTGACTCATTGGAAAAGACTCTGATGCTGGGAGGGATTGGGGGGCAGGAGGAGAAGGGGACGACAGAGGATGAGATGGCTGGATGACATCACGGACTCGATGGATGTGAGTTTGAATGAACTCTGGGAGATGGTGATAGATAGGGAGGCCTGGCATGCTGCGATTCATGGGGTCGCAAAGAGTAGGACGTGACTGAGCAACTGAACTGAATGTGCCTTTTACCTCTAATAAAGTTAAACCATTGAGGAAGATAATCTTTATCATGATAGAATTGTCTTGAGCTTTTATTTAGGCTGTTTCCTGAGTCTTTTGAGGGGACAAATCAAATATGGGAGGAATCTAGGGTAGCAGCAACAGGTACTATTAGAGTCTCTTTGCATTCTTAGGAATGCCAAGATGATTATTTATATTCAGGCCATCAAATCCAAAGATAATCAGTATCAGCCCAGTCATCTGACCTATTAACTTGTTAACTCAAAGGGAAAGAGCTCATTATTATTTTGCAGATAGGAAACCAAAAAAACAGTGAAAAAGAGAATCCTCACAAAAATTCCTATTAAAAATCAGTATCTTTTACTTGAAAACAAGTATTTTAATCTGCTGTTCTGAAGAGCCCCTTTTTGCTTGAGATGCTGGTTGTCCATCATGTACTCTGCAAAACCTGGTACTTGAAGCTTCCACTCTGGGACTACTGTCTCCTTGCTGCTTAGCTTCTTCAGTTATGTCCTTCTCTGTGTGACCCTGAGGACTGCAGCCGGCCAGGCTCCTCTATCCATGGGATTCTCTAGGTAAGAGTACTAGAGTGGGTTGCCATACCCTCCTCCAGGAGATCTTCCCAACCCAGGTATTAAACCCTGGTCTCCTGCATTTGCAGGAGCAACTGGGGACTCTTCCACAGTCTCCTTAGAGTTACTCATCTTGCCTACCCCAGTATACCTTAGACATCCTGATGTCATCTTCCCTCATATATTATGAGTTCCACAAACACTTATTAAGCACTTGGTAAGTTTCAGGCAGTAGGATTTATTAAATATAGTTTTGAAGAAGACATGGCCTGTGTACTTGAGGAACTTACAGACCAGTTAGGGGAGAGAGATAGAAAATTGATATTTCAGTATGATGTGGAAGTACTTAAGGGTTTTATTCCACATGTCCCTCTATACTCTCCTTTCTCATACAAGTACATGCTCCTAACAAATTTATCACTGTGGTCTCTTTATTGTGCCCCAGCTGTTGACTTGAAGTCTTTACGTAGGTATCTTTTAGACATCTCAACTTGGTATGTCCCACATAGAACTCCTGATTTTCACTCCTGTAATCAGTGCCTCTCTCCCAGTAAATGGCACTATTATCCATCTATTATCTTATCTTGGATCTTAAGCCTTGGAGTCATCTTTGATTCTTCCCCTATTCTTATTCTTCATATTTCAGCCCATTGGAGAATCCTATTGGTTTCAACTCTAAAATATATCTTGAATCTTACCTACTGCAGTCATTCTGCACCGCCACCACCCTAGTTGATGCCAACATCATTTCTTACCTGGACTGTAGTGACCTCTAACTGGTTTCCTTGTTATCCCGCCAATTAATTCTTCATGCAGTAGCCAGTCAAATCTTAAAACGGAGGAAGATTGAATTGCCTTCTTTGCTTGAGACGTTTCAGTGGTATCTTACCATAAAACTTCTCTGAGGCCTGCAAGACTTCACATGGTTTGGTCCCTGCCTCTGCCTCTTCATGTTATGTTCCATTCTGCCTCCCTCATTGGGTTTTTAGCCATGATGGTCTACCTTCTTTTCCTTGAACTTGCCAAGCTCTTTCTCACCAAAGGATGCTGGCCTTGGTTTTCTCTCTGCCTGTCTGTTCTTTGCTTTGGCTTCTTATTTGGATCTCAGATCAAATGTCACACATTCTCAGAAAGCCTTTCCTGGTAACCCACTCTTTATCATATCACTTTAGTTATTTCCTTCAAAGTGATTATTATAATACCATGTCAGATAATTTAATGAAAGATTATGACAAACTGAATGAGGGGAATAATAAATAAAACAACTGATATTGTTTGACACATCTGAGAAGATGCGTGAAAAAAAACTATACAGAGGGGATAAAAAAATGTACAAGTCATGTATGTGGCACAGGACTTGTATCTGGAATATATAAAGAATTCTAAAAGCTCAACAATAAGAAAAGAGACAACCCAATTAAAAAAAAAAACACAAAAATTTAAATAAGCGCTTCGTCAGAGAAAATATCCTGATGACGAATAAGCACATGAAAAGATGCTCAGCATCATTAGTCATTAAGAAAATGCAATTTAACAAAAAACAAAATAAGATGCCACTACACGCCTATTAAAATGATTTTTTTAAAGCAACAAATGAAAAAAATGGACACTAGGAAATCCTGGAAAGGATGGGGAGTATCTGGAATTCTCATTCATTACTGGTTGGAATGCAAAATGGCATGATCATTTTGGAAAAAGAGTCTGGCAGTTCCTTATAAAGTTAAATATACACTTACATATGACCCTGCCATTCCACACAAAAATCTGAATAAGAATTTTTATGCCAACTTTATTAATAATTTACAAAGCCTGTATATAACCCACATATCCCTTCAGTTGGTGAATGAGTAGATAAACCAGGGTACATCCATGTTATGGTCTGCTATTTAGAAGTGAAAAAGGAACAGGTTAAAATAGACACAGCAGCGTAGATAAATCTCAGATGCATTTTGCTAAGTGAAAGAAACAAGATTCAGAAGGCTACTTACTGAGTGGTTGCATTCATGTGTCATTGTATAGGCAGCGAAGCTATATGGCAGTGGAAAACAGATCAGTGGTTGCCAGGGTTAGAGGTTGGGGGAGGGTTTCACTGCAGAGTCAGCACAAGGGCATGTGTTGGGGGTGAGAGAACTAGTCTATGATTGCTGTGGTGGCAATTTTTAAATTTTTTTCCGGTTTTATTTATTTATTTATTTTATTTTACACTATTGTATTGGTTTTGCCATACATTGACATGAATCTGCCACAGGTGTGCAAATGTTTCCCTATCCTTAACCCCCCTCCACCTCCCTCCCCATCCCATCCCTCTGGGTCATCCCAGTGCACCAGCCCTGAACACCCTGTATCATGCATCAAACCTGGACGATTCGTTTCACATATGATAATATACCTGTTTCAGTGCTATTCTCCCATATCATCCCACTCTTGCCCTCTCCCACTGAGTCCAAAAGACTGTTCTATCCATCTGTGTCTCTCTTGCTATCTCGCATACACGGTTATCGTTACTATCTTTCTAAAGATAGTAACGATTCCATATATATGTGTTAGTATACTATACTAGTGTTTTTCTTTCTGGCTTACTTCACTAAATTCATAGAACCAAATGAATTCTATGGTTCATGCCAAAGCCACTGTATTTAATTGTTTATGAACTTCAAAATAAACTTAGAAAAGATCATGGACTTTACTCTGTAAGTACTGGGTAAACCCTGATTTTGGTTTTTTGTTTCATCATGCTGGTTCTTGTATTATCAGACCAACAATATTCAGCTTTTATATTTTTTCCAGAAAAGAGGTATCTGGTTCCACGAAGTGTTGGTTTCCCTCAGGCAACGTGTTTGACAGTGACATTCTTTGAGCTGGTGGTGCTGTATTGATTCTTCTCATTTTCAATTAGCTTTTGTTAAATGAATGAGGTTTTTATTTTCTTACCATGAATTTGCATTATTTCCAGGATTTAATTTTTAATTTTATAGAAATGATGCTTTTTAAAACTACCTGTGGAAAGATATTGTTTATACTTATATTTTTCTAAGAATGGCATGGTTTTCGGTGCTTTCACCCAGCCTTCCCTATGTGAACTGTAAACTCTTTAACCTCAAAAATAGATTAAGAAGGTACATAATATAGTGGTTTCCCCAATTTTTAACACCCTGTGCTCATCTCTAATAAAACAGCTGTGTCCACCAGAGGATAAGAACGTTGAGTTAACATTTATCAGACTGTGTTTTGTACGCTAACTTCATTATATTTTGTCACAATCCATTGTGTAAATATTAGGTTAATTACTTGAAACCCAGGCCTACTTGCTTGAAGAATTTCCATTTTGAAGTACATTGGAGTCATTAGTCACTGCACCTTTTGATCTCCTTTGAAAACTTCCCAGCATTTATTTTTCTATTATCTCCCTCAACAAAGGGAAACCACTTTTTAAAAATTATAAATTTATTTATTTTAATTGGAGGCTAATTACTTTACTATTGTATTGGTTTTGCCATACATCAACATGAATCCGCCACGGGTATACAAGTGTTCCCCATCCTGTATCCTCCTCCCACCTCCCTCCCTGTACCATCCTTCTGGGTCATCCCAGTGCACCAGCCCCAAGCATCCTGTATCATGCATCGAACCTGGACTGGCGATTCGGGGAAACCACTTTTTGTCCTGCTGATGTGTGACGTAGTGTGTATAGCCCTGTTTCATGAGTCTGTAGAATACAGGATTGAATTTGGAATGCATCCCTAGCATTCCTGCACCAATTGAAACTTACCCCATTTTCTGATGTCTTCTCTTTTCCAAAAAGCAACTTGATTTATTTATGTAACAGTTACTGCAGTTGTAGCATTTTAATTTCCTCTATCATCTTCTCTCTCCATTTGGGATGATATGCAATATGCAGGGGGACATTTGATGTTCCAGTGGATATCATAAGAGAATGTTGAAGAGCTAAGTAGTGAACATTCTTCATGCAGAACCTATTCATCTGACTGTCCTCAATCACAGGGTGGTACTGTAGCTACATCCTCATCTACATCATAGCATTTCTTTTAAAACTTGTCATTTAAAACCCATAAAACCAAATATTTAAAAGCACTCTGGATGTTTACTTTGCTGAGGCTTACTGTTGATTTTGTTGTTTTATGGAATGCTGTGGAGGAGTCCATTGTTAATCACGTCCTAACCCTATAAAATATGTAACAAGCTGCTGAACAGAATGATGATAGCAGACAGAGAAGAGAGTTTCATTTGAATTCATGCAAATGTAGAGGTTTCCCAGAAAGCCATTTTTAAAGTATGAGCCACATTTTAAAAATAAAACAAAGAATAACGCTTTGGAGTAGAAATCTGTAATGAAACCCATAATAGCTGAAAGGGTACAATAAATTCTGTGGGGAGAGCCTTCCATTTTCTGTTCCTTTTCAGATTCTAATACTAAACTCTATTAGTAGTCAGTATAAAATAATGAGACATGAAGCCCTGCTGGTGTAAAACCATTACTAATCTGTTACTTTGCATAAATTTCACTCAAATGATTGTCTGTGGTCGTCTTAGGAAGGACCTGCTATACGCTTTCCAGCTAAACAGATGAGACCTATTAACCATCTCCTTTGAATGAATGGTGTTGGAATTTGCAGGCATTGCACTTTTTACAAGTTGGGAAAAGAAAGGGATTACAAGCAAGGAACACAAGGGTATTTACTCCAATCAGAGATCGATGTTCTTATGTGAATATGTTAATTGAAGTCCTTTTCATTAGTTTTAGTGCCACATTAAAGAAAAGCAGAAAGACCTTTTTACTCTTATTTTAAAGATCTGTATATTGTAAAGTGTTCACCTTCCTCTATCTCGGTCACATCATTGTTTTATTTCTAATAATTACAAAAAGAAATTTATCATTTCCTCTCCCACAAACTCTGATCTTTCTCTGGTTTTTCCTGTTTCAGTTCATGTTTTTTCTTGGTCAGACTTATAATTTAAATGAGCTTTGATTCTTTTTCTCTGACTTCACATGTTTAAACAGAGGCCAAGTTCTTTTGATTCATCTTTCATAATTTCTCTCATATCTGTCTCTCTTTCCTTCCCACTGCCGGCATCCTAGTGCAGGCCATTATGGACTCATGACTAAATTATTACATCTTTAATTGGTTTCCCAACCTCTAGTTAATTCCCTTCCAATTCATCCTGCATGTTACCAGTAGATTTATCTTGCTGGAATGTGGCTTTTCTTACTCTTATTAATTTGGAAGTTTAGAAGTGATTGTAAAAATAATTGAAATAGTGTTATGAAGAGATGGCATAGTATAGGTATGTTGGCTTTGGAACCAAACAAACTTGGGTTGGAATCTCAAATTAATTCCTTAGCAGTGTATGACCTTAGAGATTTTTTGGGTCTCAAGGTCTTCAACTAAAAATAGCTAAACTAGTATCATGGTTATTGATGTTATATGTGAAGTACCTAGGTTAGTGGGCTCAATTAGTGATAGTTATTGTTAGTAGTAGTATTGTTGTTATCTTTAGGACAAAATGGAGAAAAGGAACAGGGTTTATAAGATGGAACTGACAGTGATGCTCCCGATTAGAAGGCATAAAGGGACAAGAGCCCTTTTACACTGGCAGATGCTTTTGAAAGTAAGAAAAATTAAAAATCTTTTACTTCTTAAAATGTTTACATTCTTATATGTATTTAGGGCTCTACTCCTTAAATAGACTACAGAATGTAAATTTTCAGGCACATGAAGTAAGACTTTGCAAACCCAAGGATTGAAGGCCGTTGGTTTTCATGATTAAAAGCTTAATGCTCTCGTTCCAGACAGCAGCTTCATAGAGAGCAATCAGTGCCAAATGGGAACAAAAAAAAGAGATAGATGTGAGGAAAATTATGAAAGATGAATCAGAACTTTACAGCCAATGTCAGGAGTAAACTGTGGCAGAAAAATGGAGACAGAGGGTAGTAGACCTTTTATCCAGTAAGTTTAGGCTGAAAAGAAGGAATAAAATAGGCCTCTGGCTATAGTGTCCCTGGCAACAGGGATAAAGGACAGCTTTTCCACCGCAAGCTGGTGACATGAAGTGTTAAGAAGATAGAAGGGTCAATCCCATTCACCATTGCAGCAAAAAGAATTAAATATCTAGGAATAAACTTACCTAAGGAGACAAAAGAACCGTACACAGAAAATTATAAGACACTAATGAAAGAAATCAAAGATGACATAAACAGAGATTCCACGTTCCTGGGTAGGAGGAATCAACATTGTGAAAATGACTGTACTGCCAAACGCAGTCTACAGATTAAATGCTATCCCTATCAAATTACCAATGACATTTTTCACAGAATTAGAACAAAAAATTTCACAATTCATGTGGAAATACAAAAGACCGCAAATAGCAAAAGCAGTCTTGAGAAAGAATGGAGCTGGAGGAATCCACCTTCCTGACTTCAGATTATACTACAGAGCTACAGTCATCAAGACAGTATGGTACTGGCACAAAAACAGATATATAGACCAATGGAATGAACCAGTAGACCCAGAAATAAACTCATGCACCTAAGAGTACCTTATTTTTGACAGAGAAGACAAGAGTGTACAGTGGGGCAAAGACAGCCTCTTCAATAAATAGTGCTGGGAAAACTGGACAGCTACATGGAAAAGTATGAAATTAGAACACTTCCTAACACCATACACAAAGATAAGCTCAAAATGGATTAAAGACCTAAATGAAAGACCAGTAACTATAAAACTCTTAGAGGAAAATATAGGCAATACACTCAGTGACATAAATCAAAGCAAGATCCTCTATGACCCACCTCCTCGAGTAACAGAAATTAAAAAAGTAAACAAATGGGATCTGATTAAGCTTAAAAGCTTTTGCACAGCAAAGGAAACTATAAGCAAGATGAAAAGACAACCCTCAGAATGGGAGAAAATAATAACAAATGAAGCAACTGACAAAGGATTAATTTTCAAAATATACAAGCAGCTCATACAGCTCAATACCAGAAAAACAACCCAATCAAAAAATGGGGAAAAGACCTGAACAGACATTTCTCCAAAGATGACATACAGATGGCTAACAGACACATGAAAAGAGGTTCAGCATTGCTCATTATTAGAGAAATTCAGATCAAAACTACAATGAGATATCACCTCACACCAGTGAGAATGGCCATCATTAAAAAGTCTACAAACAGTAAATGCTGGAGAAGGTGTGGGGAAAAAGAACGCTCTTGCACTGTTGGTGGGAATATAAATTAATACAGCCACTCTGGAAGATGGTAGGGACATTCCTTAAAAAACTAGGAATAAAACCACCATATGACCCAGCAATCCCACTCCTAGGCATATACCCTGAGGAAACCAACATTGAAAAAGACACATGTATCCCAGTATTCATTGCAGCACTATTTACAAGAGCTACAATATGGAAGCAACCTAGATGTCCATCGACAGATGAATGTTGTGGTACATATACACAATGGGATATTTCTCAGCCATAAAAAGGAATGCATTTGAGTCAGTTCTAATGAGGTGGATGAACCTAGAACCTATTATACAGAGTGAAGTAAGTCAGAAGAGAAAGATAAATATTGTATTCTAAGGAATATATGCAGAATCTAGAAAAGTGGTACTGAAGAATTTACTTACAGGGCAGCAATGGAGAAACAGACATGGAGAATAGACTTACGGACATGGCGAGAGAGGGAGGAGAGGGTGAGATGTATAGAAGGAGTAACATGGAAATTTACGTTACCATATGCAAAATAGGTAGCCAACGGGAATTCACTGTATGGCTCAGGAAGCTCAAATAGGGCTCTGTATCAACCTAGAGGGATATGGGGAGGAGGTTCAGAAGGGATGGGATATATATATAGCTATGGCTGATTCATGTTGAGATTTGGTAGAAAACAACAAAATTCTGTAAAGCAATGATCCTTCAATAAAAAAAAGTAAAAATAATATCTCTACATACTCACTAATTTAAAAAAAAGGGAAACCAGTGTGGAGGATAAGTGTGGAAATAGGACCTTCACGAGTTGGAAAGATTAATGATACTGTTCTTTATATTGTTTTTTTTGCATGACACTTGTTCTGCTTTGGGGGCACTTCATGTGTGGTCATCATCCTTGTATCGTACAAGTGGAGCTGGCTTCTTCCTTTGCCTCTCTTCTGCATCTCTTTATTGTTGTCATCTTTGAGGAATCTCACAGTGCTTGCCACTTTCAAACATTTGAGAAAACACATTTTAAGGCCAGTAGGCCTTAAAAGAAATGGTAGCAGTTGTTAAATGAGACAACTTTTTGTAACAATCCCTTGTTACTTAAACACCCCGAAAGAAAATGGCTGAGACTCAACAATTAGTTTACTTCAAGGTTTATCAGACCTTCTGGTCTGTTTAAGCACTGGGCTAGGAAGGACCATGATCTCCAGAAACGTGTGTCTGCCTTCACAGAGCTTACACTTAAGTAAACACAATATACTCACAATACAAGACATTCATTCAGCAGATGTTTGTTAAATTTATGGTTATAACACTGTGTGCCAACTTCTGTGCTAGGTAAAGAGGATAAAAGAGGGAATGAGACAGAGACTGTGTTTATAGTGTATCAGTTCAGTTCAGTCGCTCAGTCGTGTCCCACTCTTTTCGACCCCATAAATCGCAGCACACCAGGCCTCCCTGTCCATCACCAACTCCCGGAGTTCACTCAGACTCACATCCATCGAGTCCGTGATGCCATCCAGCCATCTCATCCTCTGTCGTCCCCTTCTCCTCCTGCCCCCAATCCCTCCCAGCATCAGAGTCTTTTCCAATGAGTCAACTCTTCGTATCAGGTGGCCAAAGTACTAGAGTTTCAGCTTTAGCATCATTCCTTCCAAAGAAATCCCAGGGCTTATCTCCTTCAGAATGGACTGGTTGGATCTCCTTGTAGTCCAAGGGACTCTCAAGAGTCTTGTCCAACACCACAGTTCAGAAGCATCATTTCTCTGGTGCACAGCCTTCTTCACAGTCCAACTCTCACATCCATACATGACCACAGGAAAAACCATAGCCTTGACTAGACGGACCTTAGTCGGCAAAGTAATGTCTCTGCTTTTGAATATGCTATCTAGGTTGGTCATAACTTTTCTTCCAAGGAGTAAGCATCTTTTAATTTCATGGCTGCAATCACCATATGCAGTGATTTGTATAGATATATATTAACTCCAGTTTATAACAGGTTCCTTTGGTATAGTACAAAGCAGCCATATAGTTGAGAGTTATCAGGGGTCACACATGTGGTTGGAAAATCAGAAAAGAAATCATTTATCATTTATTCAAGCTGGATCTTGAAAAGGTGGATAGGCTTTCAATAAAGTAAAAGAAGAAGTTAGTGAAACTTGAGTGAGATATTAACAAAAATAAATGATCAAAACAGGGAAACCATTTGCAAGGCCCAAGTGTTATTAGAGAATAAGTGATGGATGAAGCTTCAGTGGTCACCTAGTTTAGTTCTCAGTCTTGAGTGCACCTCACAGTCATCTAGAGAACTTGTTAAAATGCAGATTCTCAGGTACTTTCCCCCTCTGAGTTGTGAAACAAAAACAGTGGTCCTAGAGAATGCATTGTCTCCTGAAATCCTATTATTTTCTGTTTAATAATTATCTCAGGTGGTTCTAATTATGTTTGTACTTGAAATACACTCGGAGAAACACTGACTTGATCCTGAACATTCAATCACTGCTTAAACTCCTCTCTAAGCATCTAAGTGTTATCTGCTCTTTGCATGAATTGGGACTCTGTCTTCTCACACTGCCTGGTCTATCTTTGACTAGCCCTGCTAAGAAAGCTCTTGCCCTTTTTTTTTTTTTTTTTTTTTTAAGCTTTTGCTTTTAATTGAGCTGAAATTTCTTCATATATTCTGTTGCTTTTAGCCCCTCCTGCATAAGGCCACCGGAGAAGGCAATGGCACCCCACTCCAGTACTCTTGCCTAGAAAATCCCATGGATGGAGGAACCTGGTGGGCTGCAGTCCTTGGGGTCACTAAGAGTCGGACACAACTGAGCGACTTCGCTTTCACTTCTCACTTTCATGCATTGGAGAAGGAAATGGCAACCCACTCCAGTGTTCTTGCCTGGAGAATCCCAGGGATGGGGGAGCCTGATGGGCTACCATATATGGGGTCGCACAGAGTCAGACACGACTGAAGTGACTTAGCAGCAGCAGCAGCCTAAGGCCACAGAAAACAGTCATAGGCCTTTTCCTAAGTGAGGGGCCTTCAAGAATTGGAAGACTTTCTTCTGTGGGCTGAACACATCCAGGTCCTCATTGGTTTGGTTTTGACTCCTTTCTTTGTCCTGGATGCTTGCCTCTGAATACATTCCAGTTTCTCTGTGACCTTTGTAAAGTGTTGCGCCCAGAACTAAACATTATTACTGCACGGTCTCTGAGTTGTGAGTGAATAGTACCCAAATGAGCCATGTGGTTTTATCAATTATTTCCTCATATGGTCCTCACAAATATTGTAATGGAAACATGGAGACAAAGGGTTGATTGGAATAACCTTTATGAAGAGCTTATGTACCGCAGAGAAAAGGAAGGGACTGGAACTGCTTGTGTGCTTGGTAGTTGATAGCTTCCAAATTAGGGGGCATAATAGAGTGAGAGAGAATACTGTCTTGTCCCTTTTATCCTCCCGTGCTTAATTTTGCCCTCCACCTTGGCTTATAAAAATATGCATCTCTCATCTTCTTCTCTCTTATGTTTTTCTCTCTCCCCTTCTCTCTCTTTTTTTTTTTCCTTTCCTTTCCTTATGTGTTAAAAATTTTGCGTATGTCAGGTTAGAGAGTTTTGCATATGTCAGGTTAGAGAGTTTATCTGAGCATTTATTCCCTCCAGGTTTTATTGGATAGGGCGAATGCAATACAGTCCTAGAGAATCTGGGCAGCAGAGGAGGGTCTTTGGCTGAGGGACAGAGTAAAGTCAGCCGTTTCCACCCCTTGTCTTCCTCTTGTGGGGCCCTTGACACTCCTCTGGTTGCTACAGAACATTCTTAGAGTTGGGCTCTGGGGTTAAGTTAACCAGAGCTGAGGCTGAACAAGCAGAATTTAAGTCAAAAATCACCTTTTAGAGGATTGCGTAAGTGTAGGTCTCTGGCTCTCTCCTAAAGCTATTGAACCAGGACTGAAGAGTGTTCATGTATTTTCCTGTGGGTTTCATTCTCCAGTGGCTGCAGTTTTAACTTGATTTTTTCGAAAATCCACCAACTTCTTTGAGTTTACCCCCAGAAAAACTTAACTGTGATTTTTTTCAAGATAAGGCATATTCCTAATATGACAAAGTATATCATATAGCCTTCTTCTAATAAGAGGCTGGTGGGTGGGGCGAAGGGGAGGGGGAGATAGTGTTTTTGTCTTTTTCTGCAGGGAGTCTTATAATAATTTTTCTTGTTTTGTAATCTTATTCAGAAAAGATGTCTAGTCATTAGTTCCTTTGGGTCAAACTTAGGTGTGTTACTGGGCAAGATCCGTACACTGATGTCCTTGAACTTTTCCACTTTCTTGCCGTTTAACAACATGCGGAATTGTTGATGACCATTAGAGCACTTGTTTCTTCTTCTGCTGGTATTTTTCTTCTAGAATAAGGATGCCAGTGGGCTTTAGATGAACCCAACCCACTTTCCAAATACTACGAGCGTTTTGCTTTTTTACTTTGCTGAATAATTTGCAACATCTTTTGTTTGTTGCTTGTTATACCAGATGATTGAAAAGTCCTTGAGTCTCCTGTTTTTCTGATCCCAAAATTGACAGCTGAATCATGACAAATGGCTATATACACTGACCCAAATTCCTTGTCTCTAATTGATGGGTCATATATACTTCCATTAACAAAGCAGCAGGCCTTTTTGGAGTCTTTACTGCAGCATTTCCTCTTAGTACTAATCAACTTTTATAGAGCTTGATATATTTTCATTTACTTAAAAAAAAAAAAACTGCAGTTAAGTTCTCTTGGCAAAAATTTGAGCAATGACAGTTTTTTAATGAGTTGTAAAATTGCCATTAATAAAGAAGAAAAGTATGAATTACATGGGGAAGAGTTATTCTTGTTGTTTTTTTTTTTAACACGGATTTTTTTTTTTAATGATAATTCAGTACTCTTGCCAGGCAAATCCCATGGATGGAGGATCCTGGTAGGCTGCAGTCCATGGGGGTCGCTAGGAGTCAGACAGGACTGAGTGACTTCATTTTCACTTTTCACTTTCCTACACTGGAGAAGGAAATGGCAACCCATTCCAGTGTTCTTACCTGGAGAACCCCAGGGACAGGGGAGCCTGGTGGGCTGCCATCTCTGGAGTCGCACAGAGTCGGACACGCCTGAAGCTACTTAGCAGCAGCAGCAGCAGCAGGCTTTCTAATTGGCCTGGTGTTCAGGAATTTTTGCTGTCCCCATTTTAATTTGCCTAGATTGGTATGCAGGATTTGACCTACGACTTGTCAGAATGTGTTGGGGAGATTGATTCCGCCCTGCCCAGCTATTTAGTATAGTGAACATTTGCTATGATATCGAACAGATCTGTGTTCATATTCAACTGTGTGACTTTGAGTACTACTCTGAGCCTCAGTTTCCTTATCTATAACATAACATGGCTAATACTGGGCCTACCTCATAGAGTCCAGGATTAATTGAAATCATACATGCAAAGATGGGCTCAGTGCCTGGTATATGTTTGGCACTCAGTGAATGCAGGTGTCAGAGGTGAGCAAGAGTAGCCCATGAAGAGTGCACCTTACCGCTTGCTGAGAAGACAGACACTAAGCAAATTCTTATAAGAGCAGTTGTGAAATGTTGATTGCCTAAGCAGTGTGGGTGAAGAACAGGGTGCATTTTTAAGGAGGATGTGTTTCTGTGGTCAGTCTCTGGTACAGGTTCACTATGACTGAGCAGGTTGCGTCTTCTGCTAGACAGACGATGCCCAGGTGCCTGATTCATGTGGGTGAGGGCCTCACCGTTCAGGTATCTTGCTTTTGTTTTGCTCTCATGTTTTACCCTTGGCTTCAGTGAGAGCTTTCCTGGGAGGACCAGTAAGTCCTCTGTCAGGCGGGAGAGGAATTTTATTATTGACATTTAAATACACTTTTTCAGCTACTACCTAGATTGTGTGCTTCTAGAACAGTTTTTCAATTTTTTTTCCTCTTCAGCAATACACATATATAAATGTGTGTGTATGTATGTCTATATATATACACGCACATACTCAATAAATTTTATTAGCTGAAAGGCAGCGCATGGTCTTTTGTCCCTCCTGATATATCCATCTCACCAGATTATATGGTAACTATGTCAATACAAATGTCTTCTGGAATTATAAATTCCATGCATTCATTTCAAGATCTGCTGATGATAGAATTTATTTCAATATGTAGTCATTCAGTGTGCTTTTTCTGTTCAAGTGTATATATTTAAAGAAAAAAAACACTTTGATGTGGATAACCCCTAGAGAAGATTTTTAAAAATATCTATTTTAAGAAAGTTTTTTTTAATAAATAGACCCATTCTCACTTCTTCCACATAGATGCAAGACCAGCCTAGACTCAGCTAAAGTGTTTTATGTATTTGCTTTTCGGTTCATAGAGGATATTTGTCTGTAATGTCAGGGTTTCAGTCTCTGTTGGTATTCCCCATGGAGACTTGAATCTATTTTTCTCTGATTAAGTCAGTATAGAAGTGTTGTCCAGTCTTGTTTGGGAAATTGTTTATGTCACCTTCTGTGTCACAAGGTCCTATCACCACAATCCATTTGCCTGCTAAGTAAATATTTGCTTGACATACAAAGCAGAAATCAAGATGATTCTGTCTGGCTTGAGCTTCTTACAATGTTGTTTTTTTTAAAAAGCCTTGCTACTTCTGTTTCCACATCTCAAGTGAGACTGTTCTGTGTTACTCCCTCCACCTTTCCTTCCTAATAGGAAAGGTGCGTCTGTTGCTGAGCAGAGCAGATAGGGTGAAAATTCTAATGGCATCATATTAGCATGGGTATCTTTTCTCTAGGAACTCAGTACTTTTGTTTTTTTATACATACAGCAAGACTCTTACTGTATGAATTCAGGTCTATTAGACTAAATCCTGCCCCAACAGAAAAACAGAGTCTAACAAAAAAAGCCTGCTCTCCAACCAGCATTATGAAAGGGCCATGGTTTTGTCATATGTATTTCTGTACATTCTAATACAGAGAAGCCATTCTTTCTTGCCATGATTTCTCCTGTGCCCTTAAAATAGGAACTTTGGCCTTCTCTGAGGAATTTTGTAGATAAAGCTTCATGCTTAAGGGAGTGTCTGGTTTACCTCTTAGCTATAATTTTGGGCTGTGTGATTGTATGTCTTATTTTAGTTTGTGCCATATGTAAAATTAGACTGCTGATAACATCTACTTCCTAGGTTGTTGTCAGGAATAACAAGACACTACATGGAAATCACTCTGAATAGTATCTGGCATATAGTAAAAACTCCGTAAATGTTAGCTATTGTTTCCTTCCCTGTATCCCCCAGGATGGACGTGATAGGTTTTCCTCTCTGTAACTCTCTATAACATCTAAGATAGGATTCTCTGTTCAGAAGCCTCTGGCAACCATCTTTTCCCCTAAAAAAATTGTGAGAATTGATAAAGAAATGGGGAGGAGCTAAATACATCCAAAGGAACCATTAGCACCCAAGAAAAATGGAAACCAACCTCTAACCCGACCCCTTTAGAGCTGTGGGCGGTGCCACAGCAATTTGGGCCTGGGATCGGATCACCAAAAGTAATGCTCCCCAAGAGGTTTCTCTTTTACTATAATGTTAGTTCTGAGTTCTCTAGAATAGTGGTTTTTAACCCTCAGGGTTATAATTCTCTTTATTGCCTTCATAAGCAGTCACTAAGCTTCTCCACTTCTCCACAGGGTATTTCTGGGGATCATATGATAAAAAGGATTATAGTTTTCTATAGGAAAAATATACGTATAAATTACTTTGCTAACTTAGACCAGCATCAAAAAATTCTAGATTTGGTCAAAGCTATTGATAAATTGAAAAAGCAAAGCACATCAAATAAGACATTTTTAGGCTCTTGAAATTGCTGAAAATCATGATTTTGAGATTGCAAGAGGGCTTATAAATGATCTAGTCTAACCCACTCATTTTATATTTAATAAAGAAGTCCAGAGATGCTGATGGTTTTCAGAATTTATACAGCTAGTTAAGGGAAGAACCAGGAGTGGAACCCAGATCTCCTGGCTCCCTGATCAGTGTTCTGTTATATCACATTATCCTTTAAAAGTTTATTAAATATGCATAAATGTTTGATTAGCATGTGTAGTATGGAGACCCTGATGCATTATAAAGTAGACATTCTACACATTAAACATGTGTCTACCATGCCATAAATTTGGTATACCCTAACAGTTTTTTGTTAGCTATAATATTCAATAAACACATCATTAACACTAATGGTGCTTGTCTTTTTATAATTTAGAAGGGATGGGAGGAATTTAGATAGCTTGTTCAACAGTTTGTCACTTTACAGAAACATTAAGAAAGTTGTCCAGAAGTTTTCCTAGTCCCTTTTAAACTTCTTCCTCCTGTCATACTGCACCCTCAACCTGCCCTTGTCAAGATCACTGATTATGTCTACAGTGCCAAGCCCAGTGGTCTGTTCTGAGTCCTTGTCCATGTCACCAGTTCCTCCTGTCTCCCTGACCTCTAAAATTGAAGTGCCCTGGATTCTGTCCATGACCCTCTGTTCTTCTGTTTGTCATACTCACACACTCATCTGTGCTTCAGGGCTGTAAACCATTTCTAGGCTCCCAAATTTATATACTGAGCCCAGACTTCTCTGTTGAACTCCAGACTCATAAATTCAACTGCTCACCTGACACCTTTACTTGACTGTCTAATAGACATCTGAAATGCAACATAAACAAAGTCACATTCCTGGGCTGGCTGCTAGAATCCCCCTTCCACAGTCTTTCAGTAGATAGCAAGTCCATCCTTTGGCTCAGGCCAAAACCTTGACGTCATCTAGTCTGTTAGTGAGTCCTATTAGTTCTACTTTCAGAATAATTCCTGAACTGATCTTTGCTCACTATTTAAACACCCCTCACTCCGTAGAGTAGCCTCCAAGGCCCCACAGATATGGTGCTCATTACCTCTTGGGCTTTGTTTTTGTTTTTTTTGGAGGGGGATGCTTTGTTTTTTCCTACTCTTTTCCTTATTTTCTCTACTTCAGCCACACTGACCTCTCTTCTGTCCTTGAACACATAGGTGCTCTTGCCTCAGGACCTTTGAATTTGTCCTTCCCTCTGCTAGAAACTTTTTCCTCCAGATATCTGCATGGCTCATTTCTTTGCCCCAAGTCTTCACTCATATGCCATTTTTTTCAGTTAGACCTTCTCTGACTACCCTATTTTGTAAATTGCCAAATGCCTATGTACTTTACTGTTTTGTTTTTTTCCATAGCATTCATCACCACATACTGTGTATATTTACTAGTTTATCTTGTCTTTTTAAAATGTGTTATATGTTTCCCACTAAAATGAAGCTTCCCAAGATCTAGTACTATACAGGACACAGAGTTGGTGCTCAGTAAACACATTTTGACTATTGAAAGAATGAAAGCCCACTCTTCCTTTGTAGTTTCAGAGGAAAGCATCTGTTGATGTAATTGAGGCTTAAATGACCCAAAGGCTTATTTCCTAGTAGTATTTCTACTTGAAAGTATTGTCTTATTGGTAGTTTGTGGGAGATGTTTTGAGTAGTGCTTTTCACTTGCTCTGCTTTGAACTTGTGGCCTGTTATTCTCATAACCCTGCTGAAGAATTGGAGTTATATACTTGTCATCTTAGTTCTGAAAAGTTGTTAGCTGCCAGTCTGTACCTTATAGTGAGATGGTGACCGTCATCTCCCTACTTCAACCTTTTCTCTCTGAATACAGGTTTTATATGTATTAACTTGCTCCAGAGTGATGAGATCGTAGTAGCACTCGTGTGGTATGTGTGTGTGTGTGGCCATGCTTGCAGAATCTTAGATCCCCCACCAGAGACTGAACCTAGGCCATGGCAGTGAAAGCACTGAGTCGTTACACTGGACCTCCAGGGAATTCCCAGTGTTAGCATTCTTAAAGTCACGTCTTTCTACAGTTTTAGAACATCAGGATCAGTGCTGTGGACGTAGGTGAAAATATCCTCCCTTCTCTGTCCCCAGAGACTACTGGGCTTTGGAGCTGGTGGGTTTTGTTTATATTAGAATTTCAGCTCTAACATTCATCCAGCTGTGTGGCTTTGAAAAGATTTCTTAAAATCTGAGACTGGGTCTGACATATCACCCTTTAACATGGGTTGCTTCCCTTTGCCTTTTCTGCTTCCCTCTTTTCTTTGTATCCCTCTCCAGAAAAGAGACTTGATTGCTTGATTTTTCAAATCTTATATACAGAGATCCCTATTTGAAAACTGTCCCATGCTTTAAATTTGTATTCAGGGTTAATCTTGTGCATTTCAGTATGATCTTTCTCCCTTAATTGTTATTAATGAAACCATCTTCTATACGTGAACTCCGTACTGAACAAAAGCCTAGAATCTTCACTTTATGAGCATTGCAAAGTAAGACAGATATGTCTTGGATATAAGATTAAAGATGACTGCATCAGAAAACATGTGGAAAGAGTAATACAGCTTTCATAGTCCTTCTCAAAATGTCTTTCTTTTTCAAAGAAATAACAGTAAACCCAGAAAAAGACAGATATTCTTTTCACACTTCTTTTCAGTGACTAGTAGTAAAAATTAATAATAATGGGAAAAGAACATGAATCCAAATAAGATATTTGCATCTTTCTATATTTCTTCTTCCTCAAGCTGTTGGGAGCTGACAAATACTACGGTTGATAAACCTCAGAGTCTCGAAGTCAGGGGCAAGATAACTGATTAGAACCCCCTTCCCTCTTGTAAGGAGTGACCAGTTGCTGTCACCCTCCCACAGCTACTCTAGGGCAGTGGGGCACATCCAGGGGCACCTTTCATTAATGCCCTTGTTCTCCCTTTATCTTTGTGTCACCATGACCTTTCAGTCTTAAAACATACACAGGTTGTCATTATAGACTCTGCATTTATATGCTCCTACTCCTTAAACCTTGGATTTATTGTAATTTGTTTTAACTGATACGTTACTGTGGTATACATTATCAGCTATATGATGTACTATCGTTTTTTAAAATTTTAGTTTATTGTAGGCTGTGCTGGGTCTTGGTTGCTGCTTGTTCTTTTCTCTAGTTGTGGCGAGCAGGGGTTACTCTCTGTTGAAGTGTGTAGGCTTCTCATTGTGGTGGCTTCTCTTGTTGCAGAGCACGGGCTCCAGGACACGTGGGTTTCAGTAGTTGCGGCACGTAGGCTCAGTAGTTGCAACTCCCCGGCTCTAGGGCATAGGCTTAATAGTTGTGGCACATGGACTTAGTTGCTTCATGGCATGTGGGAGCAAATCACTGATCAGGGATTGAACCCACTTCCCCCACGTTGGCAGGTGAACTGTTTACCACTGAGCCACTAGGGAAGCTCCCATCAGCTGCTTTTGATACCATGTTTGAGTCAGCATCTTTAGGAGGATAGAAGAAACTGGCATGCTTTAGGTATCATAGTAAGTTAAGAGAAAAGCTAAATGCATGTGTATTCCTATGACTGCAGCTATCTTTGTAGACTTGTAATTCATAGCACTTCCTGTTTACAGATGTTGCGAGGGGTTCACTCTGTGACTTGAATAATGCCAACAGCTGACTCTCACAGAGAGGTTCTGGTTCTTGCTGAGGGAAGAGTACAGGGCTAGGGAGCAAGGCATACAAAACTCTCTTGCTCACTTTTCTTAAGTGAAAACTCCATGAATAAAAATGTTGATGTTCAAATATATACAAATTAGAATTTGGATGGCTATTGCCTCATTAGTTTCATTTGTTAGATTCTGTAGCCTTTCCTTGAAGTCTTGGACAGTAAAATACTAGGTGGGTGGGGATGAGTGGGAGATTTGGATTAAGGTGGAAAATTGGGGTTTGTCTTTTGAATGTTCCTCACTCTGCTACTTCTGTTAGCTATAGCAGGAATCCTTAACTCTTAGCTTCATTTTTTTAACCTTTTAATAAAGTTGAGTCTCTTATTTATCTACTTTTAAATCTTATTTATCAGTACTAGGAAGAGATTCTGTATAACTTTTGGGGTTAAGATATCTAAAAGATGTATGGCATTACATGATTTTGTTCCAAATTGTTAACTTTATAATTGGAATGTTAATATTGAAAGTTTTCTTAGATTTGTGTTTTTAACAGAATACTCTTATGCCTCAATATCTTATTAGAAAGACAGAGATCTATGGGGTGTTTCTGTTCTAAAGGTCAGTTGTTTTTGTTTGTTACAGTGTTCAAGATTTTTTTCTTTCTGTAAGATAAAATTTAGCAATCTTCTGTGTCTCATTCTTGTTAAAGGCTTAGAGGAAAACTGTGAACAACCTGAGTGTTTGTCTGGGCTCACAGGGAGCCAAAGGAACATATCTCTTGGGTTGTAACAAAACAAGTCAAACCTGTATTATATATATTCCTAGAACCTATGGGACACAGAATTAAAGCATATTTCCTATTTTCTGAGAGTTTTCTATGCAGATGTATAAATATTGTTTCTATGTGTTAGTCGCTCAGTCATGTCCAACTCTATGACCCCATGGACTGTAGCCCACCAGGCTCCTATGTCCGTGGGATTCTCCAGACAAGAATACTGGAGTGGGTTGCCATTGCCTTCTCCAGAGGATCTTCCTGACCCAGTTATTGAACCCAGGTCTCCCACATTGCCTCTATATCCTTATCTTTTATCTGTATTGTGTTATCTATATATGTGTATCTATCTATATATACACACATATGCATATATACATCCGTGAAACAACTGAAATGAAATTTGACGTGTAATCACACACTGTCTCAATACAGACTATTACTAGAGAGAGTTCTTTGAATTTGGATGCATTCATTGAGCTTGAGTGCCAAGTACTGTCTATTCTAGTCACTGAGGATACACAGCAGTGAACCAACAGAGATGGTCCCCGTTGTTGTGGAGCGTATATTTTCTGGTGGAGGAAAGACAGACAATATAAGTAAATATGACAGTTTCGTATATGAACACTGCAAGAAAATATTGGTAAAACATGGTAGAGAAGTGGGAAACTTTAAATTGGGTAGTCAGAGAAGATAAAATTTGAGCTGAGGCTTGAGTGACAGGAAGGGTTTAGTAAGTAAAAATCTCAGGGTGAGGCATTTCAGGCAGGAGTACCCTTGAAAAGTCACAGTGTTAGGATGAGCTTGGTGTGTTCAGAACCAGAAGGAAGGCCACGTGGCAGGAGGGAGGGTGGTAGTAGGTGAAGTTGGAGATATGGCAAGGTGCCTGCCCGATCATGTAGGGTCCCCAAGTGAGATGGGTGGCTATTAGAATATTTTAAAGACCCCTCCCCCCAAAAGTTTTTTCTTTTGTTGTAGTGGACATAGAGACAAGAGTAGAAGCAGAGAGACCGTAGCCTGGAGGAGAAGTGATGGCAGTGGGGCCTTGGGTGCTAGTCATGGAAATAGAATGCTATGACTGTCTGATTCAAGATATATTCAGAGTTTGTTAATAGAGTAGATACAGAGAAGGGAGAAGAGAAGTTTTTGGTTTGAGCATGTGGATGAAGGATAGTGAGAAGGACCATGGGGGGAAGCAGGTTTGAAGAATGGAAATCAGGAGGTTTGTTTTAGCCAAGTTGATTTTGAAATATGTGGTTCTGACACTTTCTAGTTGTGATGGCTTTTGAACAAATGATTTCAGTGTCCTCATCTGTAAAATGGTGATGGTAACCAAACCTATGCCATATGACTGATGTAAAATTTTAATTAATTAATATCCCTGAGGCACTTAAAATAGGATTCAGTTCAGTCACGCAGTTGTGTCCGACTTTCTGACCCCATGAACTGCAGCACACCAGGCCTCCCTGTCCATTATCAACTCCTGGAGTCCACCCAAACCCATGTCCCTTGTGTCAATGATGCCACCCAACCATCTCATCCTCTATCATCCCCTTCTCCTCCTGCCCTCAATCTTTCCCAGCATCAGGGTCTTTTCCAATGAGTCAACTCTTTGCATGAGGTGGCCAAAGTACTGGAGTTTCAGCTTTAGCATCATTCCTTGAAAGAACATCCAGGACTGATCTCCTTTAGGATGNTGCTTCCTGATCTGCATATAAGTTTCTCAAGAGGCAAGTCAGGTGGTCTGGTATTCCCATCTCTTTCAGGATCGGATACACATTAATTTCTCAGTCAGTGTTAGTTAGCTATTGCTACTGTTGCTGTTGCCACTTAGTTGCTTCAGTCATGTCCAACTCTTTGTGACCCCATGGACTGTAGGCCACCACGCTCCTCTGTCCATGGGATTCTCCAGGCAAGAATACTAGAATGAGTTTCCATTCCCTTCTCCAGGGGTCTTCCCAATCAAGGAATCGAACCAGGGTCTTGCAGGCAGATTCTTTACCGCTGAGCCATCAGGGAAGCTGCTATTAATATTATTATCAATAATATTAGTATTAGTATATATCCAAGTGAGATGTTGAATAGGTAATGGGATATATAAGTCTGGAGCTCAGGATAGAAGCAAGGATTAGATATTAACTTTGATAGTTACCAGCATATTGGTGGATATTTAAAACCATTGGACTAGATGAGGCTGCTGATGGAGAGAGGGGAAAAGAAGGGTAGGAACTGAGGAATGGGCCCTCTGGTATTTATAGGTCAAGAAGAGGCTGAGTCTGCAGAGAACAAAGAAGGAGCTATAGAGACTGGAGGGAAACTTGAAGAGTGTGGCATCTTGGAAGCAAAGGATAGAAAACATTAAAAGAGAAAAAGCTGACTATAACAAATGACACTGAAAGTAAAATAGGAGTAAAAAGGAGGACAAACCTGACCGTTGGATTTGATAAAGGTAAATTGATGGTAACCTTGACAAGCCATTTCAGTGGAAAGGTGGGAATGAAGTCCCAGTTAGAGTGGTTAGAAAGAATGGGGAGGGAAGAAATGGGGCAGTAACCAGAGAGGGTTAGGGGGTGGGGGATGTCTTGGGAAGGTTATTTTAATATGGGAGTATTAAGGCACATTTGTATGCTAATTGGAATGATTCAGTAGAGAGGGAGAATTTTATGATATAAGAGAGAAAGGGAATAATTGTAAGAACAAAGTCCTTGAATATTCAGAAAAGGGTATGATCCAACAGAGGCACTGAAAGAGAGCAGAGATACTTCTTCCATTGTAAATGGACACAAGTCAGAGTATGGACACAAAAGTCAGATGGCAGATTTGGGGATGGGGTGATGGTAATTTTTAATTTGCATACTTTGTAAAACAAAGAATAAGGTGAAGTCATTAGAGAATAAGATATGCAGGAGGACTTGAAGTATTTATTCATAGTGAGTTGAAAAGTGAAAGTGAAAGTAGCTCAGTCTTTGTGACCCCATGAAATATACAGTTCATGGACTTCTCCAGGCCGGAATACTGAGTGGGTAGCTCTTCCCTTCTCCAGGGGATCTTCCCAACCCAGGGGTCAAAGCCAGGTGTGAGGATCTAAACAAATGCTATAGGCAACGCAAATCAGTTTAAAAAAAATTGAGAACCACATTCTGAACCATAAGGAAAAGATAAAGAAGAGATAATCCTCACATAGCAAAGGAGGTATGACACTGTTTGCTACCAGTGATAAAACAGAATTATTAAACTTTTATCTTTTATATTTAGTTTTATTTTAAACTCCTTCTTTGGTAAGGAGTTTGGCCTTTAAATAGGAAAGGAAAAAAAATTTTTTTTGAGAAGAAATTGAAGCTCAGGGTGGGTAAGAGTCAAAGGAAAAGCAAGGATATATCTACTGCTTTAAAATAGTTGTACACTCAGGCTCTTGCTAAATTACATCCCTGGGAACTCAGAGGACTTTCAGATNAAACTCCTTCTTTGGTAAGGAGTTTGGCCTTTAAATAGGAAAGGAAAAAAAATTTTTTTTGAGAAGAAATTGAAGCTCAGGGTGGGTAAGAGTCAAAGGAAAAGCAAGGATATATCTACTGCTTTAAAATAGTTGTACACTCAGGCTCTTGCTAAATTACATCCCTGGGAACTCAGAGGACTTTCAGATCTGATTTTGAAATTTTCACTCACCATGATTGCTAGCTTGATGGCTAATACTACAGGTGATTTTTTTTTCCTCCCAAAAGGAGCAATTCTATATACAAATAGCAATAGGCCTGATTTTTATCCTTGGCAAAACTCTAGAACTAGCAATTAACCTGATGGTTTATGAGCATTTAGGGAAAAATGCATAGTTCTAATAGCCAGTTTGAGTTGTCTAAAAATAAGTCATTCTCAACTAAATGGATTTTCTTTTAGAGTTTTGTAAGAAAATTAGGGTAGGCTATAAAAAACAGTGTATCTGGAGTTTAGCAAAATTTTGGTGGTGTTTTTATGACATTTTTTAGATAAAACAAAGGATGAGCTAACATTTAAGACCGTATTTGTGCAAGGCACTTGATAAAAGGGTGCAATTACATTCAGAGTGCTGGCTTCTGAATCAGTGACTTGATGCTGGTTTCTGGTGACAGAAATATCACAGGATTCTGCTCTAAGCTCTGTCCTTAATAAAGGTCTTCAGAAACCTAGATGGAAACAGTGGACTTGTGGAGAGAACTCATGCAGTAGATAATAGAGTCAAAGGACTGTATCACCTATGACTAGATATGTTTAGTCACTAAGTTGTGTCCAACTCTTTGTGTCCCCATGGACTATAGCCCGCCAGGCTCCCCTGTCCATGGGATTCTCCAGGCAAGAAGAGTGCATTGCCATTTCCTTCTCCAGGGGATCTCCCCAACCCAGGGGTCAAACCCAGGTCTCCTGCATTGCAGGCAGATTCTTTCCTGCCTGAGCTATGAGGGATTTGTGTTATTTAATTCATATAGTAAACATTCATAAATTCATTCATTTGTTGGTAATTATTGAGATCTTTGTATCAGATATTTCTCTTGGTGGTAGAAATACATAGGAAAGCAAAGAGAAGTGAGTCATAGCTTTCAAAGAGCTTCAGTTCAGTTCAGTTGCTCAGTTCAGTGTCTTGACTCTGCGACCCCGTGGAATGTGCTTTAAATGTGTTAATAAAGCACGTTTTAACACAGAGGAGCATACAGAAGTTTGGGGCCTAAGGAAGGGAATGTCAGTTCAACGAGGGGCTGTTCTAGGCTGTGTAGAAGAGCTGTCACTTCAGGTTCCTCCACCCCTTTTTAAACGTCCTCTGTAGAAGTACCTCTTGATAGTTAAATATCAGAAATATATCTCAGCAATTTTTGCAGCCCCATCTTTCCTTTTTTGCCCATCCTCACCCCCACTACCCTCAACAAAGCACCCTTCCTAGAACCTCTAACCTTGAGAACAACTGTGCTTTGTTCCTCATACCTTTGAAGGGACCTAGTTACCTCTTTTTATGCAAATACAGAAAAGTACCTTCACTTATGCAAATATTGAACATTAGCACTTCCTAGTGCCTAGGAGCAGCATTCCCTCAAAGTTACATTCACTCTTCTGGTGTAACAATCTATGAAGGTTAAGCGAACAGGAACAGTTTAATCTTGTAATAAAATAAAACTTACTCTAGTTAATGCAAAACACGCATTAGTCATAATAATAACATACCTTATCATTACTGTGTTGCATTGTAATTAGTCAAATAGAGAGTGTTTGACCTAAGAGAATGCAATTAGCATTTCTTTTATACATAAAAGCGGATCTTTGTGGATTTTCTCTTCTTATCTTTACTGTTGACAGTTTTTCTTGAGACCAGTATAATGTAATCTTTTTGTACACTCATAAACACACACACAAATACTTTGACACAAAGGTTAGAAAAACCAAGTTTTGGTGCTGCTAGCAGTCTAGAATTCCCTCTGCTCACTTCTAGAGAGTGTCCTTCTCAGCTTGGAAAATCCGTGCATATATGACTGTTCTTGCTTTCCTAGTGTGCACTTTTCCCAACTCTGACTGTACACTAATAATTTAGGGAGCTTTTACAAAATTCTGATGTCTAGATCTTACCACCTCCCACCTCACTGAGAGTCTGACTAAATTGGCGGTGGGTGGTGAGGGGGGCTGCCATCAATATTTTTTTCACAGTTCTTCAGGTAATTTTAATATGCAACTCGAGCTGAGCATCAACTGTGCATAAAGGTACAGTGTTCCAGGAGCATCAGTAGAGAGGGCATGCTAGCCTGGGGGGTGTAGGAGGCAAAGAGGAGAGAGACTTCACCCAGAAATCTGGGAACACCAGGAACTGTGGCGTTAAGGGAGTGCTGCCTAGTTCAGGCATTGTACCACATCTGACATTTTTCATTATTTACTGCTACACCTGGAAATAGGCTTGTAGCAGCTTTAGAAAACTCCTTGCAGAGGTCCATCCTGACCCTGCTTTTATAAAGGCACCATGAATAATATTAGATACAGCTTCTGGTTTGGAATTGCCATTTAAATACAGTGTGATTGCAAGGAGCAGTCTGGAATTCCCTCTCCCATTCACCAGCTTGGATATACCTTTCACGTAGAATCTCAGAGCTTAGAAGAAGCTTGAAGGGATGATAAGTCATCCTCATTTTTAGATGAAAGAGTGAAACCTCTAGAAATTTAGTGTACTGCCTAATGTCATACTAATGTTGCGTTGGAATGAAAATGAAAACCCACTTCTCTTTGCAGCACGTTCATTGCTTTTTCTATACATCATGTTGTCTTCTAGTATATACCTTTGAATATTTCCAGTAGAAAATATCTCTATATCTTGAAGATGGATTAACCTTTTGTAACTCATTCTGATTCAAGCCCAGGAGGATGGGAAGCCTATCTAATACTTGTGGTCCGTAATTGACAGAAAATTTACAATGAGCTGGAACTTTGTCATTGAACCAATTGTTGGGCAATATTACATTTTTTTCCTGTATTGCAGAGAATTTCTCAACTGCTTCAGAATTTCTTGCTTATAAACTGAACAGTATGACCTTGTGGGATGAATTTTGAATGGACTATGCCATCTGCTTGCTGATGCCTGAAGTTCCTTTAAAGGAGACAAAGATTTTCATTCCACAATTAGAAGTAAAAGCCTTAAAATGCAAATGCCTTTGAGACATAATCCATTGAAATTCATTCACTCATTCACAAGTCAATCAGTGAGTATAAAAATAATACTAATGGCTCTCACTTATTTAGTTCCTCTTAAGTGTCTAGCTCCTAGATGCTTTGCATACTCATCGTCAGTAACTTATACAAAAAATTGTGTTATTTTTCTATAAGGAAACCAAGCTTCTGAAAGATCAAGTAACTTGTCCAAGGTCATGCAGCCAGTAAATGAAAGTGCTGAATATGGCACAGACCCTGTCATGAACAATTTAAGAATATAATCATTTACTCCTCTTAGATGTATAAGCCAACAGGTCTGGATTAAATTTTTAAGATTCCAAAAACATTCTTTTAACCCCTTTATTATCAGATTTATACTTTCTTATTATATGATTAAATACAGAATCCAAATATTAATTTTTATCCTTTGATTTCAAGTATTCTAAGTCTTGTTAACCAGGTTGGCTTTAATTGCCAAAATAAACATGGGGAGTTAATGTATGATGACTTGTTTTGGATTAGTGTGTGTGTCCTTTGGTCATTTTCTGATAATTGACAAAAGAAATAATGGATTTTGATAAAATTACTTAAACCCCTAAAGGATATCAAGGCACACTTATGCCTAGAAAACCCGGTGTAAAATAATTAGGTGGGCAAGTCATGATGTCTTAGAAAGGTTTGCATATGAGTAGTGTCATCTTAAATGCATTTTTTTTTAAACTGAAACTGTAGTCTTAGAATATTGAATCCCAATTCAACAAGGGATAGTAGTGCCACATTCTTATTTCATTCAGAACATTTGTTCTTAGCACTAACAGGCACAATATTCACTTTTTAGAAGAAATATTTTGTAATGGCCCTTCAGTTCAATTCAGTTCAGCCGCTCAGTAGTGTCAGACTCTTTGCGACCCCATGAATCGCAGCACGCCAGGCCTCCCTGTCCATCACCATCTCCCAGAGTTCACACAGACTCATGTCCATCGAGTCAGTGATACCATCCAGCCATCTCATCCTCGGTCGTCCCCTTCTCCTCCTGCCCCTAATCCCTCCCAGCATCAGAGTCTTTTCCAATGAGTTAACACTTTGCATGAGGTGGCCAAAGTACTGGAGCTTCAGCTTCAGCATTATTCCTTCCAAAGAAATCCCAGGGTTGATCTCCTTCAGAATGGACTAGTTGGATCTCCTCGCAGTCCAAGGGACTCTCAAGAGTCTTCTCCTACACCACAGTTCAAAAGCATCAATTCTTCGGTGCTCAGCCTTCTTCACAGTCCAACTCTCACATCCATACATGACCACTGGAAAAACCATAGCCTTGACTAGATGGACCTTAGTCAGCAAAGGAATGTCTCTGCTTTTGAATATACTAACTAGGTTGGTCATAACTTTTCTTCCAAGGATTAAGCGTCTTTTAATCTCATGGCTGCAGTCACCATCTGCAGTGATTTTGGAGCCCCCCAAAATAAAGCATCTCACTGTTTCCACTATTTCCCCATTTGCCATGAAGTGATGGGACCAGATGCCATGATCTTCGTTTTCTGAATGTTGAGCTTTAAGCCAACTTTTTCGCTCTCCTCTTTCACTTTCATCAAGAGGCTTTTTTTTTTTTAGCTCCTCTTCACTTTCTGCCATAAGGGTGGTGTCATCTGCATATCTGAGGTTATTGATATTTCTCCTGGCAATCTTGATTCCAGATTGTGCTTCTTCCAGCCCAGCGTTTCTCATAATGTACTCTGCATATAAGTTAAATAAGCAGGGTGACAATATATAGCCTTGACGTACTCCTTTTCCTATTTGGAACCAATCTGTTGTTCCATGTCCAGTTCTAACTGTTGCTTCCTGACCTGCATACAGATTGCTCAAGAGGCAGGTCAGGTGGTGTGGTATGGGATCTCTCTCAGAATTTTCCACAGTTTATTGTGATCCCCACAGTCAAAGGCTTTGGCAAAGTCAATAAAGCAGAAATAGATGTTTATCTGGAACTCTCTTGCGTTTTCCACGATCCAGGAGATGTTGACAATTTGATCTCTGGTTCCTCTGCCTTTTCTAAAACCAGCTTGAACATCAGGGAGTTCACAGTTCACGTATTGCTGAAGTCTGGCTTGGAGAATTTTGAGCATTACTTTACTAGCATGTGAGATGAGTGCAATTGTGCGGTAGTTTGAGCATTCTTTGTCATTGCCTTTCTTTGGGATTGGAATGAAAACTGACCTTTTCCAGTCCTGTGGCCACTGCTGAGTTTTCCAAATTTGCTGGCATGTTGAGTGCAGCACTTTCACAGCATCATCTTTTAGGATTTGAAATAGCTCAACTGGAATTCCATCACCTCCACTAGCTTTGTTCATAGTGATGCTTTCTAAGGCCCACTTTACTTCACATTCCAAAATGTCTGGCTCTCGATTAGTGATCGATTCATCATGATTATCCGGGTCGTGAAGATCTTTTTTGTATAGTTCTTCCATGTATTCTTGCCACCTCTTCCTAATATCTTCTGCTTCTGTTAGGTCCATACCATTTCTGTCCTTTATCGAGCCCATCTTTGCATGAAATGTTCCCTTGGTATCTATCTCTAATTTTCTTGAAGAGATCTCTACTCTTTCCCATTCTGTTGTTTTCCTCTATTTCTTTGCATTGATCGCTGAAGAAGGCTTTCTTATCTCTTCTTGCTATTCTTTGGAACTCTGCATTCAGATGCTTATATCTTTCCTTTTCTCCTTTGCTCTTCACCTCTCTTCTTTTCACAGCTATTTGTAAGGCTTCCTCAGACAGCCATTTTGCTTTTTTGCATTTCTTTTCCATGGGAGTGGTCTTGATCCCTGTCTCCTGTACAGTGTCACAAACCTCATTCCATAGTTCATCAGGCACTCAATCTATCAGATCTAGACCCTTAAATCTATTTCTCACTTCCACTGTATCATCATAAGGGATTTGATTTAGGTCATACCTGAATGGTCGAGTGGTTTTCCCTACTTTCTTCAATTTAAGTCTGAATTTGGCAATAAGGAGTTCATGATCTGAGCCACAGTCAGCTCCCTGTCTTGTTTTTGTTGACTGTATAGAGCTTCTCCATCTTTGGCTGCAAAGAATATAATCAGTCTGATTTCGGTGTTGACCATGTGGTGATGTCCATGTGTAGAGTCTTCTCTTGTGTTGTTGGAAGAGGGTGTTTGCTATGACCAGTGCATTTTCTTGGCAAAACTCTATTAGTTCTTTGCCCTGCTTCATTCCGTATTCCAAGGCCAAATTTGCCTGTTACTCCAGGTGTTTCTTGATTTCCTACTTTTGCATTCCAGTCCCCTATAATGAAAAGGACATCTTTTTTGGTTGTTAGTTCTAAAAGATCTTGTAGGTCTTCATAAAACCGTTCAACTTCAGCTTCTTCAGCATTACTGGTTGGGGCATAGACTTGGATCACTGTGATATTGAATGGTTTGCCTTGGAGACAAACAGAGATCATTCTGTCATTTTTGAGATTGCATCCAAGTACTGCATTTCAGACTCTTTTATTGACCATGATGGCTACTCCAAGGTAATGGCCCTTACCATCTTGAAATAAAATTTTTAGAAAACATAACCTACCCACATAAAAAAAATTTAACCAATATTAATATAAACCCAACTGTTTTTTAGTGGAATTTAATAGGTTGATTCTAAAGTTTATAAAGTAATATAAAGAGTCAGAAATAACCAAGTCACCTATGAAGGAGATCAGGGTGGAAAAACTTGCTTTACTAACAGTCATATCACGAAGGGGCATATGAATGGTTTCTGGGATGCTGGATAGGGGTTGTTTTTACAGCTGTCTTCTGGAAAATAAAAGTACTCCCACCAATTTCTAGAATGCCTTCTAGAGTGGTACCAACCCCTGCTGAAAACCTCTGATTTAGAAAATTAACTTGATGAGGAGGTTTTATAGCTGTATTTGATAGCACTGGTGTTTTCTTTAACCAATTGAGTTGTTTCTTGATTAGTTATTCTAAGTCCCTCAGACCACATTCTGAGACCATTGCCTCCAATCCCTAATAGAAACTGAGAGCAACTGATCATTATTTTCAGAGGCAAACATGCATATTTTGGGCCAACCTTTTCTGTATCTTAATATTTGTACTTTACTTCTTTTGCTTTATGGACATAATCTGCACCTGCTATAATGAACTTAATTATTTATTCCATTGGGAATTTATCTTTAGTCGGACCTTCTAGCATCTAGCTAATCCCTTGCTGTTTGGTGTCATCTCTGAATTCAGTGGAGTCTGCTTGTCTTCCATTTACGTGGTCATGGATGCACATGTTGAACATGTAAAATTTTATAACTGACCATATTGCTGTGAACCACTTAAATCCTTTGCCTCCATCCTGAGGCCAGCATACAGAAGGAGACATCTTTGAGATGGACTGTCCTGTCTATAATGCTGCTAGGAGATACATACGTGTGTGTGTGTGTGTGTATTGTTAAAGAGATAACAGTAAAGTTTAAAAACAAGATATATGTTCAAAACTGAGTGAATAAAATAATCTTGCAATCTAAATAATCCTGCCTTCTGAAACTGTAAATGTTCTGTAAAACATTATTATTAAATACACTTTATGACATAATAAAAGGAAATAAGAATCTTAGAACTTTCATTGATCTTATCACTGCTTTACCATATTTAACAGTTATAAGATCTTGTTAAAATTTTGTGCTTTTCTTGTGTAACATTTTCTTAAACCTTTTCTTGTAGTGGTCACTGGTACCAGTTCTAATGGTTGCATGATACTCCATGTTTTTGATAAAACCCTACTGTTGACCTCTTGGTAATTTTGGATTTAACAAGTCAGAGCATTCACAAAGGCCTGTGATCCAGGAATTTTTCTGAGACTGAGTTTGGGTCCCTGCTAGTGTTGCTTCACAGGTGACCAGGGAGCTTCCTAGCTGGTGAGTGAGCAGAGTCCTCCTCCCAGCATTACATTGGCATGCCACCCATTGTTTTCTTCTGATCCTCTTGTGCAGGGTTGCTCTTATAAAGTGATTAAAGAAAAAAGCCCTCAGAGAGTCATATAAGTTTCTGGATATTGTCAGCACAGTAATGGTGTGGAATCATGTTCATCTTAGTGGCAAAACTGGTTGTATTAGTCTTAAAATAGTTATCTTCTACTTATAGAATAATTTAAAAGTTAAGATTAATTTTTTTCCCCACATTTTTGCTGGGGAAATGAGATGTTGTCAGTGGTTTTTCAGAATGTGTAAACTTACAAATATCTTGGGATGAAGCAGTTTTTACTATTTTGATTCTAGTGTGATTTATTTATATTCCCTTATTGTTGAGTATTTAGTTTGTAGAGAAGGAAAATTGCTTTAAGCATCTTGAAAAATGTTCAAATGTTTTCTCTTAATATTTTCTAAGCCAGTATTTTGGAGTCTTCCAAAATGAGCATTTTCTCTTCTTTGCTGGACTATATCATTCTCTTTATTATTTTAATCACCATTAATTTGAAATTTCAGACCAAGTAAAAGGAACTAATCAGGGGGATCTCATAAATGTGAAGCATTTCCCAATTATAAGCACTTCCTTTTTTGGTAACAGTTTTATTGAGATGTAATTCACATACCATACAACTCACCCATTTAAAGTGTACAATTCATTGATTTAAATAAATTCACAGAGTTGTGCAACCATCACCACAGTTAATTTTAGAACATTTTCATTGTCCCCCAAAGAACCATATGCTCTTCAGCTGTCGTCTTCCCCATTTTTGCATCCCTTCCAGCTTTAGGCACCACTAATTTTTCTGTCTCTAAAAGTTTGCCTATCCTGAATGTTTTATATAAATGGAATCATAAAATATGTGTTATTTTGTGATTGACTTCACTTAGCATAACTTTTTCAAGGTTCATGCATATTGTACATGATACATGTACGAGTAGTACTTCATTCCTTTTTATGGTCAAAGAATATTCCATTATATAGTTAAATATATAGCCACATTTTGTCAACATATTCATCATTTGAAAGTAGAATTCTTCAAGAACTTGAAATCCCTAGAACTGACCGGTAATTACTTGGTGTTAAGAATAGATATGGGAAGCTTTGTCCATAACAAGCGTCCAACAAGAGTAATCAATAAATGGACCATTTTCTATAGCCCTTCTTGGAATAGAGATTGCAGGTAAAAATTAAATCTACTTAGAATCCACCCCAAACAGAATCCCTCTTGGGCCATCAGGATGATGGGAGGGGGAGGAGAGAACATGGGGCTTTATCACATTGGAACTCAACCAGATATAATCTCAGTAGATCTTAAAGGCAGGGTCACCACCTAAAAATACTATGAAATACATATATTAAAAGGGTAACAGTATTTTGTTGTTTAGTCGCTATGTTGTGTCTGACTCTTTTGCAACCCCGTGGACTGTAGCTCGCCAGGCTTTTCTGTCCATGGGATTTTCCAGGCAAGAATACTGGAGTAGGTTGCCATTTCTTTCCCCAGGGGATCTTCCCGACCCATGAATAGAACCCACGTTTCCTACTTGGCAGGTGGATTCTTCTTTACCACTGACACCAGGGAAGTCCTAACAGTGTTTTTAAATAAATGTAAATAGATAAATGTCTGTCTTCTTGCCAACTCTTTTTCCTACTCCTCTTTAGGGGTGGGAGTGGGAGGTGTTGGGAGTGATGGAGAAAAGAAAAGGACCAAAATACACTTGGGAAGATAAGTTCAGACTGTCTGATTTATAAGTGGATAGTCTTATATACAATTAGACCAATTTCTGCATCTGGGCCTTAACACATTTACATGGTAGTTGTGCAACCCCGAACATATTTCTCCCTATACTTAGAGTCAGAAAGAGTGATTTTGTGTAATTTATTTCCCTTGGAAGGCTCATCTCATACCAACACTTTTGTTTCATCAAGATCCTTTATATTTTTCCCTTAAATTTTCAGTGCAGTTAAATCTGACTCTTTATGGGCCATAAGCAAAGACATAAATGATAATAGAAAAAAACATCCTTCAATTATAGCAGGCAAGAGTTCTAGGGTACATTGTTCAGCTGCTTTCTTTTCCCGTGGTAGAAAGCTGATAAATGACTTAAAAGGTTTTCCGTTTTTTTCATCTTCCCCTGTGGGGGAAAAAAAACGTAAGCTGTGATGATCAGTTACCCAAAACAAATGTTACTCATTGTGGGAAAATGAAAAAGTCAACTAAAGCTAATATTTGCATACTTATTTATTCAACAAATGTTTGAATAACAGTTATTTGTCAATATCTTTCAGATGCTCAGGGACAAAGGCAAAGTTTTACCCTCAAAGAGGTTCCATTCTCTGCAGAGGGTATAGACTAAAAACCAATCAATCTGTACATTTCAGTGAGATACATGCAACAAGAGCGTCCCAGGCAGTGTGAGAGACCCGAGGGGATGCCTGACTCAGCTCGGTGAGGCTAACTCAGACACTGCCTCCTAGGAGCTGCCGTTATGTAGAGATGAGGGGCTTGATCAAAGGGCAGAACCTGGGTGTTACAGAGTGACAGGGGGTGAGAGAACATGGCTCCTAAGTCTTGGGCAGGCCAGTTATTTGATACCGTTTCTAGAAATAAGTTGTTTAATGGTACTTTAGAGATGCTGAGGGGTATGGAGGAAAAGGGCTTAGTTCTCTAGTGACTAGGTCCCAGGTTGCAGAGCCCCCCCTGTACACCCCACCCCCACCCCCGCAAC
>SJYA01002871.1:1196207-1278209 GCA_006410615.1 Neotragus moschatus
AAAAAAAAAAAAAAACAGAAAGCAGCTTTTCTTTGATCATGCATCTGAGTGGGCCCATTCAAGTCTTTGAATGCAAGGATTCTTGAATCAATACAGATGGGTAGGCAAGCATCATGGAATTTGTTAGTCTTCTAATTGAATCTAGTTTTGATAATTATTTGCATACTTTAAAAAAAAATTTTATTGAAGGATAATTGCTATACAGAATTTTGTTGTTTTCTGTCAAACCTCAACATGAATCAGCCATAGGTATACATATATCCCCTCCCTTTTGAACCTCCCTCCCATCTCCCTCCCCATCCCACCCCTCTAGGTTGATACAGAACCCCTGTTTGAGTTTCCTGAGCCATAGATATGGCAAATTCCTGTTGGCTATCTGTTTTACATACGCTAATGTAAGTTTCCATGTTACTCTTTCCATACATCTCACCCTCTCCTCCCCTTTCCCATGTCCATAAGTCTGTTCTCCATGTCTTGTTTCTCCATTGCTGCCTTGTAAATAAATTCTTCAGTACTATTTTTCGAGAGTCCATATATATGCCTTAGAACACGATATTTATCTTTCTCTTCTGACTTACTTCACTCTGTATAATAGGTTCTAGGTTCATCCACCTCATCAGAACTGACTCAAATATGTTCCTTTTTATGGCTGAGTAATATTCCATTGTGTATATGTACCACAACTTCCTTATCCATTCATCTGTCAATGGACATCTAGGTTGCTTCCATATTCTAGCTTGTGTAAATAATGCTGCAATGAACTTGGGATACATAAATCTTTTTCACTGTTGGTTTCCTCCGGGTATATGCCTAGGAGTGGGATTGCTGGGTCATATGGTGGTTTTATTCCTAGCTTTTTAGGGAATCTCCATACTATCTTCCAGAGTGGCTGTATCAATTTATATTCCCACCAACAGTGCAAGAGCATTCCCTTTTCTCCACACTCTCTCCAGCATTTATTATTTGCAGACTTTTTGATGATGGCCATTCAGACTGGTGTGAGGTGATATCTCATTGTAGTTTGGATTTGCATTTCTCTAATACTGAACAATGTTGAACATCTTTTCATGTGTTTGTTAGCTATCTGTATGTCTTCTTTGGAGAAATGTCTGTTTAGGTCTTTTTCCCACTTTTTGATTGGGTTGTTTGCTTTTCTGGCATTGAGTTGTATGAGCTGCTTGTATATTTTGGAAATTAATCCTTTGTCAATTGTTTTATTTGCTGTTACTTTCTCCCATTCTGAGGGTTGCCTTTTGACCTTGCTTATAGTTTACTTTGCTGTGCAAAAGCTTTTAAGCTCAATCAGGTCCCACTTGTTTACTTTTATTTTTATTTCCATTACTCCAAGAGGTGGGTCATAGAGGCTCTTGCTTTGATTTATGTCGTCGAGTGTTTTGCCTATGTTTCCTCTAAGAATTGTATAGTTTCTGGTTTCACATTTAGGTCTTTAATCCATTTTGAGTTTATCTTTGTATATGGTGTTAGGAAGTGTTCTAATTTCATACTTTTTCATACTTTTATATTCTTTCTTCCTTTTGGTTTCTGCTCTCCTAAGGTTTGTCCAGTGGGTTGTGTAAGCTTCATATAGGGTGAGATTTGTGCTGAGTTTTTGTTTGATTGTTTCTCCTCTGATGGGCAAGGCTGAGTGAGGTGGTAATCCTGTCTGCTGATGATTGGGTTTGTATTTTTGTTTTGTTTGTTGTCTAGATGAGGGGTCCTGCACAGGGTGCTACTGGTGGTTAGTTGATGCTGGGTCTTGTATTCAAGTGGTTTCATTTATGTGAGTTCTCACTATTTGACACTCTCTAGGGTTAGTTCTCTGGTAGTCTGGGGTCTTGGAGTCAGTGCTCCCACTCCAAAGGCTCAGGGGTTGATCTCTAGTCAGGAACAAAGGTTCCACAAATGGCTTGTTATGACACTAAGTGAGATTAAAACAAATATCCAAAAAAGAGAAATTCAAAGATGAACTCCAAACAAATGGCGGTTACAAAATCAAGCAAATAATAATTAAAACAATGGAATATACAGATATACATGTACATCCATGAGCAAAGTCAAAACAGTCCATCAAAGGTAAAGTACAGTAGATTGACCCAATAAACAAAGGAAATGAAAAGTTATCTTTACCAGTTAAGAACAAAACTAAAGCACAAACTGGAAAACAAAACTAAAGCAAGGTGCCAACTGGGGACCAAAGTGATGAAAATAAAACTAACAAATATGTTGAGAGGAAAGGAGAGAAAGGAAGGAAAGAAAGAATAGCTATACAAAGTTAAATAGAGGTAGATAAAGAATATGCTAAAGATTAACTGCAAGGGGAAAAGAACAGTAGGAAAAGCAAACAAAGGAATAAACGTAGAAAAAAATAATAGGTTTAAAAAAATTAAAAATTTAAAAAGAGAAAAGAAAAAAAAAAGGAAAACGCCACAGAACTGCAAAGGCCCAGTGTAGAGGCAGAGGTTTATAACAATAATAAAAAAATGTGACTGAGGGGGAAAAAGAAAAGCTCAAAAGCTTAATTGGATTTCATAGTGTCAATAAAATTGACAACTACAACACAGGGGAAAAAAAGAGAAAAAAAATCCAGATGATTCTACAGAACAAATCAAAAAATAAGAATAATAAATGTTTTTCTTGAGTCATTGCTGTCAGAGTCCTTTCCCTTGATGGGAGTCACAGTCCCCCTCACCTCCCTAGATGCCTTCCAATTACTGTGCTGATCTCTGGACCTGCTGTAGGGGCAGCTTAGATTCTAATCTGGTCCTACTGCTGTGTGTTCTTGCCTCCAGTGTCCACAGGTATCAGAACCAGTGCATTTTCTTTTGTGGGAGCTCTCTATGACCTTTTATATATTCCATAGACACAGAGTCTGCCTAGTTGATCGTGGGGATTTAATCTGCAGCTTGTATAGCTGGTGGGAAGGTTTTTGGGTCTTCTTCCTTAGCCACACTGCCCCTAGGTTTCAACTGTGGTTTTCTTTCTACCTCTGCATGAGGGTCATCCACTGGGGTTTACTCTTGAGGCTGCCCTGGAGGACTTGGGTTTGCCCCCGTGAGGACCAGGTGTGGAGGTGGCACAGCTGCTTGGGTCACAGAGGTTCTGGCAGCACCAGGTACTCAGGGGAGTTTGCGGCTAGGGCAAAAGGAAATACAATGCTCTAGAAGGATATGGCAACCAGCATTGGCCAATGTGAGTGAAGTAGCTCAGTCGTGTCTGACTCTTTGCGACTCCACGGACTATAGCCTACCAGGCTCTTCCGTCCATGAGATTTTCCAGGCAAGAGTACTAGAGTGGGTTGCCATTTCCTTCAGTACCCTCCAGTATTCTTGCCTGGAGAATCCCCCCTCCCTGCCAGAGAAGCCTGGCAGGCCACAGTCTATAGGGTCACAAAGAGTCAGACAGGACTGAAGAGACCCTGTGTGCATAGACACAAGACTTTTTTTGCCTGTGGCGGCTCTCCCGCAGTGAGAGTCGAGTGTGAAGGTGGCGCGGTTCCTTGGCTTGCGGGGACCCTGGCGGTGCCAAGTGTGTAGGGCCATGGACTGCCTCTACCTCAGGAGTTATGGCCCTATCAGAGTCTTCTTTCGAGCCTCTTGTAGCTGGTGATCAGAAGGCCTCTTTGGCCAGTCTTTCTCCATAGCTCTGCCTTTTCAGTCACTTAGAGGGTTCCCTTGCCTGGGATCCTTCACTGTTCTATTTGCATAGTTTTTTAAGGTTTCCTAATAATTATCTTTGTAACCATGAATATAGGAAAGCCTGTTTGTGTCGATATCCTGGGAAAATAAAACATTATTTTACTTTTTGTTGAAAATAATCCTTTTACTGATTTCATCCTGCATATTTCCCCAATTTAGCCACCCAGCCTACCTCCCTTTGTTTAAACTAGAACTGAAGTCAAGCACATTGAGAAAATGACTTTAAGTTCATGGCCAGAATTGTTCAAAACCTCCACCAGGTGACTCAAGGGGACAGTGCAGATTGCACTCAGAAAGAACTGAGACTTGTCTGCTCCTTGTCCTGATCCATGCACAGCCAGGCTGGTGCACTAGCATCAGAAAGGGTGAACGTACCAGATAATTAATTGATCTTGAACACAAAATTTTGAAGAACCAGAATTCAGAATTGATCCCCCACCAAAAGAGCTTCCTCTCTTACTGCTCAGAAATTTTGGGGGCTCATTCTGAAAGCTGCCATTTGAATTGGACTGGGAACAAATGTGGAAATGTACTGAAAACAACTCATTGCCTAATCTCTAGCAATTTCATTTTATTATGTGATCAACAGATGTGTTGCAAGTTAGATTCAAAATGAAAATAAAAGTTTAAACTGTTAAAGTGTGGTTACTAAATCATTTTCCAGACCTGTAGGAAAATAAAATTAAAATCTGAGAAATATTCAGGTGCAACATAAATTTTTTTCACTTTATTCCAAACAAATGGGTTTTATTTTTTAATTAATTTTTATTGGAGTATAGTTGCTTTACAATGTTGTATTTTCTGCTGTACAGAAAAGTGGATCAGTCATATGTCTATTTATATATATATGTATGTATATATATTTATTTCTTTTTTTAGTTTTTCTTCCCATTTAGGTTACCACAAAGCACTGAGTAGAGTCCCTGTGCTATGTAGTAGGTTCTCGTTATTAACAGTTATCTGTCTTTTTATACTAGTGTATATATGTCAATTCGAATATCTCAATTCATCCCAACCCTTTGTTCCCCTCCTTGGTAACCATAAGTTTGTTCTCCACATGTGTGTCTCTATTTCTGCTTTGCAAGTAAGTTAATCTGTTTCATTTTTCTAAATTCCACATATAAGTGATATTATGCAATATTCATTTTTCCTCTTTCTGGCTTACTTCATTCTATATGACAGTCTCTAGGTCCATCCACCAGAGAAGGCAATGGCACCCTACTCCAGTACTCTTGCCTGGAAAATCCTATGGACAGAGGAGCCTGGTGGGCTGCAGTCCATGGGGTCGCTAAGAGTCAGGCACGACTGAACGACTTCACTTTCACTTTTCACTTTCATGCATTGGAAAAGGAAATGGCAACCCACTCCAGTGTTCTTGCCTGGAGAATACCAGGGATGGTGGAGCCTGATGGGCTGCTGTCTATGGGGTCGCACAGAGTTGGACACGACTGAAGCGACTTAGCAGCAGCAGCAGCAGCAGGTCTATCCACATCTCTGCAAGTGACACCATTTTGTTCCTTTTTATGGCCAAGTAATATTCCATTTTGTGTGTGTCTGTGTGTGTGTGTGTGTTTTGTGTGTGTGTGTGTGTGTGTGTGTGTGTGTGTAGACCACATCGTCTTTATCCCTTCCTCTGTTGATGGACATTTAGGTTGTTTCCATGCCCTGGCTATTGTCAGTAGTGCTGCAGTGAACATTGGGGTGGATGTATCTTTTTGAATTATGGTTTTATCTGGGCAATATAGGTTTTTATTCTGTTCTTTGTTCACTCTCACCTCTGTCCCTTCAGTTATCTTCACAGGGTTATTTACAGAAGTAGTCAGATAGCAGGAATAATAGAGAATTTGGACTCTGAAGACTTCATTTCTGGATCTGGCTCTGCCACTTAACTAGTTGTGTGAATCTTTCTCAGACTGGTCCTTGAGCTTCCTTGGGCAAGGTGATAAAAGTACCTGTCCTGCCTCCCTGGCCAGGGCGATTATTATCTTCAGATGATATAATACATTTAGAAACTTTAACTTCCACCAGTGTCATTTTTAATGAGACCACACATCCAGCATCATCCCTTTAACCTTTTGACACCATTTCTGAGGGTGAGTATATCAGAAAATTGTTTTCCTAGTCCTTCTTCTACCACTAAATTCTCTGGAATGGGTGTGCCAAGTCCTTACTGTAAGAAAACTTAATTCCCTGATCTAAGCAGCCTTTCCAAGTGTCAATTCTGACAAGAAATGGAATGGAATGGTAATATATGTATATTCCTATACAGTGTGATGTAGGGCTTGCTTATACTTGTTCGTAGCCAGTAGAGTTTGGAGATTATTTTAAAAATCAGTTCTCAGACTGCAGATCAAAATTTCAACAGGGTACTTACAACTTGGCAAAGAATCTGCCTTTAGGTTGTACCGATGCTCTTTACAGTTACTCTTTTCTGGGGCTCTAAAATTGTAGAGCTGTGTTGAAGCCAGTGATTTGTAAGAGGCTGCTACATCCGCCACCCACAGATCTGCATAGAATTTCTTTCCCTGTCTTCCCAGCCCTTAACCTAAGGACCTGTGGACACCCGATGCATGTAATTTCAGATTCTGGGTTAAGAGGCCTAAAATTTAGATCAGTTGAAACCCTAACCCTAACCTGCTGGACCCATAACCCTGTGGCATTCTTGCCACCATTACTCAACTATGAAACGCCCACACTGCATCCCACTCCCCAAAATCTTTGCCAAGCTCTTAACTCTCCACAAGAGGCTTTAAAATTTTTTAATTTATAACTGTTGCACATATGTGGCATGTAAAATTAGTCTAAATGTTGACTTGCTTAGTAGGTTAAAAATTACTAAAATATTTATGATTAAAATGGAAACGCAAGTAGGCTTTATGGCTACTTTTCCTGATATTATTGACTTCTATTTATATGAAAATATTCAGCTTTTAGAAATTATAGACAAATCTTGGTAAAATAATTGAAGTTGTCAAAACAGTGTCTCATTCACACTGGAAATACAACCTATTCGTGTTTTCTTTCTTTTTTTAACAACAGAATCAGTAACATAATTAATGTGTTTTTATAGTTTACTTCTCATTATAGCTTCAATATTGGATCAGAGGTTAAGCTTCTGGATTTGAATCTGATTTTTCAGACTTCTGGCTTCTGGAAAGTTTTTATGTGCTGATGCAGGTTTGCTGTTTTTAAGTTATGGTGATTTGGCTTTTCTAGAAGCTATTCTTTTTCTAAGTGACTGACAGGAATCATTACTCTCTATGGCAAGAAACCAGAAGTTGGCAGGAGCCCTATAACGACTGTCCAATTGGATTTATTTTTTTTAACTATTGTGCCAGTTTCCAAATTATCTTCAGTTATAGGGCATCTGTTTTCTTAAAAAGGTTCACAGTGGCTGATACACATCTAGTGACAGCCCTGCCCAGGTCAGTTGAGAGGGGCTAGGCCCTTCTTCTGACAAAGACTTCTCTTTAGCACTCTGGACAGAAGCCAGAGACCACAGTACATTCTTAGAATTGCACAAGCCAAAGCCTCAACTATCAGGCGGTTTTGTATTTGTTCCTGAAACTCTCACATTGTGACTTTGATTCCACTTGATTGTTTAGAGGTATGAATCTGATGAAGATCACTTGGTAACGATGGACAGTAAGCACTCAAAGCCTTGGTGATTATAGCCATGTTTCCTGCCTGAGCTGCTTCCCAGTATGAACTTTAAAATACTGAAAAGGGTCAGGGCTTTAATCTGAAGGGATTTCTGAATTTGCCTCTTTTCTGAGAGAATTGATTGAGGTAGAATGCGTCTCAAGTGAGGGCCACTCTGAAGCTGAGCTCTACCTTTTCACCTCTGTGGGGGACTTTAAACCATCCCCCATCTCTCCCCTGCTTTGCTGGCCAGGGCCAATTTGATAATAGCTAGCCCAGAATGAAACACATCTGTTTATTTTCCCATATTGGCTGGTAACAACTAGAAGTGCTTTTGCTTGTTTGAGCTTTGCCCTCCCCAGAATCGTGGTATTTGTTTTGAATTTGGTTTTTGGCAGAATAAGATCCCATGCATGCCAGGCAGGCTCAGGAATATGTGTTTAGTAATGTAGGATTTTGTTTTCTTTTTTTATAGACTTTCTTTGGGCCAAAGCTTTCTGTTTTTAAATATATGACTCTTCTTCCATTGTCCTAGCTGTGCTGTAAGTAATGAATGCATCCTCTGCTTTGGAACTCTGCCTGAAAAGATGCAAATTTGTCTATCCTGTTTCTTTATCTAGTGAGTTTACCCAACTGGGCCTACTGCTGCTTTGAAATATTCCGTTCAGTTTAGTCACTCAGTTTTGTCTGACTCTTTGCGACCCCATGAATCTCAGCACACCAGGCCTCCCTGTCCATCACCAACTCCCGGAGTTCACCCAAACTCCTGTGCATAGAGTCGGTGATGCGATCCAGCCATCTGATCCTCTGTCGTCCCCTTCTCCTCCTGCCCCCAGTCCCTCCGAGCATCAGANTTCCCTTGGTATCTCTAATTTCCTTGAAGAGATCTCTACTCTTTCCCATTCTATTGTTTTCCTCTATTTTTTTTGCATTGATCTCCAAGGAAGGCTTTCTTATCTCTTCTTGCTATTCTTTGGAACTCTGCATTCAAATGGGAGTAACTTTCCTTTTCTCCTTTGCTTTTCGCTTCTCTTCTTTTCACAGCTATTTGTAAGACCTCCTCAGACAACCACTTTGCTTTTTTGCATTTCTTTTCCATGGGGATGCTCTTGATCCCTGTCTCCTGTACAGTGTCACGAACCTCAGTCCNGAGTAACTTTCCTTTTCTCCTTTGCTTTTCGCTTCTCTTCTTTTCACAGCTATTTGTAAGACCTCCTCAGACAACCACTTTGCTTTTTTGCATTTCTTTTCCATGGGGATGCTCTTGATCCCTGTCTCCTGTACAGTGTCACGAACCTCAGTCCATAGTTCATCAGGTACTCTATCAGATCTAGTCCCTTAAGTCTATTTCTCACTTCCACTGTATAATCATAAGGGATTTGATTTAGGTCATATCTGAATGGTCTAGTGGTTGTCCCTACTTTCTTCAATTTAAGTCTGAATTTGGCAATAAGAAGTTCATGATCTGAGCCACATTTGAAATATTAAAGACTCACAAAAAGTGTTCTCTGGTAAATGAAGATTCTTAAGTCTGCTAAAGAGGAAATGGGCTGATGTGCTAAAAGAATAGATTTACACTCAGTTCTGTCGCTCAGTCATGTCCGACTCTTTGCGACCCCATGAATTGTAGCACGCCAGGCCTCCCTGTGAATCACCAACTCCTGGGGTTCACTCAGACTCATGTCCATTGAGTCAGTGATGCCATCCAGCCATCTAATCCTCTGTCGTCCCCTTCTCTTCCTGCCCCCAGTCCCTCCCAGCATCAGGGTCTTTTCCAGTGAGTCAACTCTTCACATGAGGTGGCCAAAGTATTGATCTTTCAGCTTCAGCATAAGTCCTTCCAATGAACACCCAGGACTGATCTCCTTTACGATGGACTGGTTGGATTTCCTTGCAGTCCAAGGGACTCTCAAGAGTCTTCTCCAACACCACAGTTCATAAGCATCAATTCTTCGGTGCTCAGCCTTCTTCACAGTCCAACTCTCACATGCATATATGATCACTGGAAAAACCATAGCCTTGTCTAGACGGACCTTTGTTGGCAAAGTAATGTCTCTGCTTTTCAATATGCTGTCTAGGTTGGTCATAACTTTCCTTCCAAGGAGTAATTGTCTTTTAATTTCATGGCTGCAATCACCATCTGTGACTTTGGAGCCCAAAAATGGTCACAGAGTTAGCAAATATTAGAGCCAGGATTTAACATCCAGGCACCCTAGCCCTTAGAATCTGTGCTCTGTGAGACTATGCTACTTCTCACAAGATGTAATACAAGGTTGCTCATGGCAAGAACCTCATTGATGAAAAGACCATGTAATTGCCTAAAGGATACATACTCCGCTACAAACAACCCTATGTGGAATTTGTTTCCTGTTGGAAGGATTTGGCTTGCTTGATGTTAGAGGGAGTCCATATTTGATGTTTATCAATGAAATGAAAATGAATCTTGTTGATGTTCCTTTGAGCTTTGGCAAACTAATTTATTATTTCATTTAAGTGGGGTTCACTTTAGAAAATAAGCTGAATTCATCCTAAAGTCTTAAAAAATAAAACACACTTTGACTATTTCTTTTCACTTTTTCATTTAATTAATTTCAGACAGTAAGCAAAAGGTTTCTCAAGAGGCAGGTCAGGTGGTCTGGTATTCCCATCTCTTTCAGAACTTTCCAGTTTATTGTGATCCACACAGTCAAAGGCTTTTGCATAGTCAGTAAAGCAGAAATAGATGTTTTTCTGGACCTCTGTTGCTTTTTTGATGATCCAGCGGATGTTGGCAATTTGATCTCTGATTCCTCTGCCTTTTCTAAAACCAGCTTGAACATTAGCTACCTTTTAATATTTTCTTGTTGAGATATGATTCACGTACCATAAAGCTCATCATTTTCATAGGGTTGTGCAACCTTTACTAGTATCTAATGTGACAGTTTCATCACTCCCAAGACAAACCTCCCCGCCCATAAGCAATCACTCCCTTTTACCCCTCCCCGCAATCCCAGACAACAACTATACCACTTTAAATCTCTATGTATTTGTTTTTTCTAGACATTTCATACAAATGCAATCATGTAATATATGGCTTTTGTGTCTGATTTGTTTTATTTGACGTAATGTGTTTGAGGTTCATCTGTGTTATATTTCAGTACTTTGTTCTTTTTTACATATGAATATTGTTCCATAGTATAGATGTACAGTATTTTGTTTGTCCATTCATCAATTTTTGGAAATCTGGCTTCTTTTCATCATTTAACTATTACAAATAGTGCTGGTATCAGTATTTATGTACAACTTTTTGTGTGGACATATGAACTGCACAGTCATATGCTGACTCTGTGTTTAACTTTTTAAGGAACTTCCAGGCTATTTTTCACCACTGTACCATTTTGTATTTCTACCTTTGGTATGTAATGGTTCTGATTTCTCAACATTCATTGTTTTAGAATTTTTGATTTTAGATATCCTTGTAGACATGAAGTGGTATATTGTATATGTATATATATATATATATGGTATATTGTAGTTTGATTTGCAGTTATGATGTTGAGCATCTTTTCATATGCTTCTTGGGTACTTGTATATCTTCTTTGGAGAAATATCTTATTCAGATCCTTTGCCCATTTTTTAATTGAGTTATTTGTTGTTTATCTGTCTACTGGGTTGTCTTTTATCATTTAATTATGAGAGCTGTTTACATATTCTAGATACTATGCCCTAATCTGAGAGATGATATAGAAATGTTTTCTTCCATTCTGTAGGTTGTCCTTTACTTTTTTGATAATGTCCTTCAAAATACTAAAGTGTATTTTGCTAAAGTCCAAATTATCCTTTTTTTTTTTGGTTGCTTGTGCTTCAGATTTCATATCTAAGAAACTATTGCCTAATCCAAGTCCATGAATATATATACCTTGGTTTTCTTCCAAGACTTTTATAGTTACAGCTCTTATGTTTAGGCTTTTGATCCATTTTGAGTTAATTTTTTTATGTGGTGTGAGGTAGGATTCTAAATTCATTTTCCTACATGTGGATATTAGTTGTCCCAGCACCATTTGTTGAAAAGATTATTCTTCCCTCCACTGAATTGTCTTGGCACCCTTGTCAAAAATCAATTGACTGTAGATGTATGGGTTTATTTTGGGATTGTATTCCACTACATTGGTATATTTGTCTATCCTTATGCCAGAACCACACTATCTTGACTACTGTGGTTTTATAGTAAGTTTTAAAATCAGGAAGTTGGAGTCCTCTACTCCACCCACCCCCTAAGATTCTTTTGGCTATTTTGGATCTTTTCCATATAAATTTTAGAATCAGATTGTTAGTTTCTACAAAGAAGCCAGCTAGGATTTTGAAAGAGATTGCACTGAATCTGTAAATCTCTTCAGAGAGTATTGTCATCAAAACAATATCAAATCATCTATTTCATGAACACAGGATATTTTTCCATTTATTTAGATCATCTTTAATTTCTTTAGATAATATCTTGTGATTTTCAGTGTATAAATCTTAAGATCAGTTTCAGTGGAGCAAGGGAGGAAAAGGGTATATTAGAGAAGCTAAGTCTGAAATGAAGTGGAAAGAGTGTGTATGAACTGTGAATTTAAGAAAAATAAGGAGGGGGGATGATTGCTCACAAAGTGAACAGGGTAACAACAGATGTGTGGCTTCAGGATCTGATCTGCGAGGAAGTGGCTTGTGGAGAGAGAGCTGTTAAAGATTCTTGTTGTTGTTGTGCAGTCACATAGTCATGCCAGACACTTTGCAACCCCCTGGACTGCAGCACAGTAGGCTTCCCTTTCCTTCACCATTTCTTGGAGCTTGCTCAAACTCACATCCATTGAGTCGGTGATGCCATCTAACCATCTCATCCTCTATCAGCCCCTTCTCCTGCCTTCAGTCTTTCCCAGCATCAGGGTCTTTACCAGTGAGTTGGCACTTCGCATCAGGTGACCAGCGTATTGGAGCTTCAGCATCAGTCCTTCCAATGAATATTCAGGATTGATTTCCTTTAGGATTGACTGGTTTGACCTCCTTGCAATCCAAGGGTCTCTCGAGAGTCCTCTCCAAAACCACATTCAAAAGCATCAATTCTTTGATACACAGCCTTCTTTATGGTCCAACTCTCACATCCGTACATGGCTACTGGAAAAACCATAGCTTTGACTAGATGGACTTCTGTTGTCTAGGTAATATCTCTGCTTTTTAATATGCTGTCTAGGTTTATCATAGCTTTTCTTGCAAGGAGCAACCACCTTTTAATTTCATGGCTACAGTCACCAGCTTCAGTGATTTTGGAGCCCAAGAAAATAAAATCTGTCACTGTTTCCATTGTTTCCCCTTCTGTTTGCCATGAAGTGATTGGGACCAGATGCCATGATCTAAAGATTCTAGAGAGAAGTAGTACCTGATAGGGCAGGTGGAGAAAAGAATTGGTAAAGGAAGCAGGACAGTGTGGGATCAGAACAGAAGTGGAGAAGTAGTCATTGAAAAGGAAAAGTGACAGGAATGGGGAAATACAGTGCAAAGGAGGAGAATTAGAAGACACAGTGTCTGATGGCCCCCATTTTCCTCCTAAGGTAGGAGGTAGAGTCACCTCTGAGAGTGAATCGGGCAAGGGTTGGGTAGAGTGCTTTAGGAGAGGGTTAAAAGGGTTAGAATGGTCCCTACAATGGAGAGAAACCTAGGGGGAAGAGGAACTGCTGAATAACTCTAATGGCCTCAGTATAACTAAGAGGTATGGTAATAGATTTTTTCTCACTTATATACAGTTAATCCACATATATGATATTCTTTATAATTTATAGTGCTTTTACATATGCTGACTTATTCTGTCTTCCAGTAACTCTGTGAAACAGACAGATGCCTTAATGCATTGATTATCACACCTTCCTTTCTCTTTTCTTCTTTCTCCTTTTTCTTGCAGAGAAAGTTGTCAGTCATTGTATGGGTATTTATTATCCACTGTATGCCAAGCACTGTGGATTCAACAGCAGATGACATAGATGCAGTGCTCCCCTCACCAAAATTAAAGTCTAGTTGGGGAAGCAGACAAGTAAAAAGCAATTACTGTACAAGTATGATAAGTATTAAAATGAGGGAAATGCAGGGTTTTATGAGATTGCATGGGAAGGGTACTGTATCAGCTAGAACTAAGTTGCATATAGCAAAAAAACAAAAATGTTACGGATTTAAGCACACCAGAGTCATGTCTGACTCTTTTGCAACCCCATGGACTGTAGCCCACCAGTCCTCTGTCCATGAGATTTTATACGCACAAATGCTGGAATAGGTTACCATTTCCTTCTCTGGGGGATCTTCCCAATCCAGGGATTTAACCTGTATCTCCTTTATTGGCACGTGAATTCTTTACCACTGAGCCACCAGGGAAGCCCACAGAGGAGTAATATCCTCATGTAAAAACAGGTTGAATATACGACTGGGACTATATGGTAGTCCCTGGGACTGCTATGGTAATTCCACGAAAATGTAAAAATTGATTCCTTTTTTCTGTTCTGCCATCATTAATACTAGCTTCTGTTTTCAAGATTGCCTCCTTGTCCAGGATGGCTGCTGGGACTCCCAACTATCATGACAGAATTCCAGATAGCAGGATGAAAGAAGGGAATAAGTGCAAAAAAATGTATTTCTTAGCTGAGTCAGCAACTTTTAAGAAACCTTCTTGGGTATCTGGCACAATCCTCCTTCCTTACATCTCTTTGGTCAGAACATATTCAAATGACTGCTCTTTGCTACCTGCAAGGGAGTTTGGAAATTGTGTGTCCCCCCGCCCAGGTAGGCAGCTATGTGCAAAGCTTAAAAAATAAAATGAAGTTTATTTTACTAAGAAGAGAAAAATAGACTCTGGGGTGGGCAATTCAGTTTTTGCTGTAGGTAATCAAACCCATCCAGAGTAGTTGGTGAGCATATAATAGGGAATTAAAGTTATTTACTAGCTCATTGGTAACCTCACTTTACTAACAGGGGAACTGACACTCAGGAAGGTTAAGTATTAGGTTGGTGCAAAAGTAATTGCAGTTTCGGGTTGTGAATTTTAAAGCATTGTAACTAGGCTCAAACACATCTTCATTGATCAAAATAAGAACCATTACAATCAACACATTTTTGCCAACAAGAAATAAGTTTGTTTATTCCTGTAGCTTAAAAATCCATGCTTTGGGTCTCGATGAACTCTTGGAAAGCATTTTCTGCATCGTGCAGGTTGTGGGAGGTGTATTCCCTGCAAATAGTTGTCGAGATGCTTGAAGAAGTGGTAGTCATTTGGCAAGATGCCAGGTGAATATGGCAGATGAGGCAAAACTTCATAGCCAAACTTGTTTAACTCTTGAAGTGTTGATTGTGCAAGGTGTGGTCAGGCGTTGTCATGGAGAAGGATAGGGCCTTTTCTGTTACCCAGTGCCAGCTGCAGGCATTGCAGTTTTTGGTATATCCCATCAATTTGCTGAGTATACCTCTCAGATTTAATGGTTTTGCCAAGATTCAGCAAGCTGTAGTGGATCAGATGGACAACCAGACCACCAAAAAGTGACCATGAGCTTTTTTTGGTGCAAATTAGGCTTTGGGAAGCTTCTTCTTGGTCCAGTTACTCAGCTGGTCATTGCTTATTGTTGTATAAAATCCACTTTTCGTTGCATATCACAATCCAACTGAGAAATAGTTTCTTAATGTTTCATAGAATAAGAGAAAACAAAACTTGAAAATTACTTAAAAAAAAATTTTCAGTCAGCTCATGAGATACCCACTTATCAAGCTTTTTCACCTTTCCAATTTGCTTCAAATACCGAACAACTACAGAATGGTCAGTGATGAGTTCTTGGGCAACTTCTTGTGTAGTTGTAAGAGGATCAGCTTCTATCATTGTTCTCAATTGGTCGTTGTCAACTTCTGATGGCCAGCCACTACTACATCTTCGAGGCTCTCGTTTTCATTGCAAAACTTCTTGAACCACCACTGCACTCTATATTCATTAGCAGTTCCTGGGCCAAATGTGCTGTTGATATTGTGAGTTGTCTCCATGTTTTAGGACCCATTTTGAACTCAAATAAGGAAATGACTTGAATTTGCTTTTTGTCTTACGTCATTTCCACAGTCTAAAATACATATAAAATAAACAAATAGTAAGTCATTAGCAAAAAATACATAAAGCAAGAAATGTGCATTAAAATGATGTATAGCATGACTACATTTATTAAGAATGTATTCCAAAATCAAATGGCAAATTTCAACAATACAAAAACTGCAGTTATGTTTGCACCAACCTAATTGTACAGTCCACAGAATGAGTTGGTAGCATAGCAAAACTAAAGTCTTCATAGCCTCATATCCAGCATTCTTTCTGTTGCACCATTGCTTTTCAGTTTAATATATGCATATAGTATTTATAGTTCAACTAATAGGCGATTTTAAGATTTAGAGCTTTACTTCCAGATATTCTAAATATTCTGTATTGGGTAGTGTTACATAAAGTCCAGAAAGATTTAAGAAGTCAGTGGGAGTTAGATATGATCCATTGAAAAGTTTTTTATAATGGGTTTAATTTAGTTTTTATTCAGAAACTCATTTGGCTTTTGAAACATAGCCATTTCTCAGTGTTGTGCAAAGTGTTTACAAATTTTTCCCACCTTAGGACCTGCTATTGTATTATAAGGAACATTGGTGAAGGCTGTTGTTAGATACCATTTATTTGAAAAGCAAACCTTTCCCTAATAAAAACAAATGTTTTTCCATCTTAGCGTTGTGGAATGTATTTCATCTTAGAAGGTCTCAGTGGAATGAAAGTAACATGATGACTAGGACTCTGAACTCAGAGGAGCAGGGAGTGTGTGACTCTGGACAAGTCACTGTCCTAGATGTAAAATAAAATACTTTTTAAAAAGTGGATATGAGAATAAATTAGGAAAAAATAATTTCTTAGACTTGTATAGTTGAAATAAGCAGATTATTAAGCTGCCCTTCAACCATTAGATTGATTTTCTTCTCCTTCATTACACAGCTAACTTGTTTTGTGATTTCCTCCTTTTCCTGACACGTTTACCTATAAGGGAAGGGTAAAGTGGGCAATGGAATCATTAAGGGTTGAAGAGCAGTGCATGGAGGATGGTAAGAGGGCCTGGAGGAGGCCTTTGCTGTATAATCAACCTGTGACTTTCATTATCTCTTTTTAGTTTGAGTTGTTCAATGACAAAGAGAGTATTCTTTTTCCTGGCATTTTGTTTGAATATGTGATATGCTGCTGCAAAATGAACAGTGATAGTTCCTTGGTATAGCCTCATATCCCTGGCATTCCGTCTTACCATGCTTATTATTATCTGAGAGTGAGTGAATGAGAAAGGAGGATGGGGGAAGGAGAGCGAGGAGAAAGACTGGCTCAGCAACTTTAAACTTTTCTTATCAAATCTTTTAACTAGAGACTGTAGATCTTAAAGCCTAGAGAAGTCATCGAGTTCAGGGGTTTTCAGATTGTGCTCCATGGAACCCGGTGACAATGTCAGGGCCAAGTAAATGAGGGCTTCTTTTAGTTCAGAGCTTAAAGAATATTATAAAAATCAAATGTCACTCCCCTACCTAAAAATTTTCAGGACTCCTCTTTGCCGATAAAGTCCAAGGTCCTTAGCGTAAAACGCAAAGCTGTTCATGATGTGCCCACTCTGTGCCCACGTGGTTGCTCCCATTCGGTTCCTCATCGTCTGTGTTCCAGGCTCCTGCTGTTTCCCTGAACTTGTCTGGCTGTTTCACAACTCTCTGCATTTGTACTTGGTAGTTCTATGCAGGATATACTTTCTCTGTCCTGCATTCTTCTTTGCTCCCATCTCAGTTACCTCCAGACTTGAATAGTCCCCCAGCCCTATCCCATTGCTCACTGTCCTTTGATCCTGCTCTATTTTTGGTATGACACCAATTATAAGCTAGAACAGTATTTTTAATGTATATGTTTATTTGTGCTCTCCCTTTCTCACTCTGTGTACTCTCCCCTGGAAATCTCATGGGCTCAAGTGGCATCATCCGATAAAAGACTTCATCTCCTGCTTCGATCTTTCTCATGCGCATCCCGCAAGCACACTGGCCACTGCATAGCTTCCTCAGAGCGATATGTAGCACCCCAGCTCACAACAGAATACTTCACGCTGATTAATTTTACATTCCCCCATGGTGGTCTTCCTGCATTCTCATCTCAGGAAGAGACTGCTCAGTTGCCCTGTCCCAAAAGCTGGGCAGCACCTTTCGTTCCTCCCTCTTCCCCATCCAGTTGTTTCAATTATGGCAGCTCTTCCTCATGAAGTTCTTTTCTAAATCCACCCTCTTCTCCATATTCATTGCAATAACTCACTGCTCTTTTCTTGACTAAATTATGTATTGTATTATTCTCGGTTCTCTAGAACAGTGCTATCCAATAGAAATATATTATTTTAAATTTTCTAGTAGCTACATTTAAAAAGGCAAAAAGAAACAAGTAAAATTAATTTTAGCAGTGTATTTTACTTAAGCCATTATATCCAAAATATAATCAACTCAACATGTAATCAATATTTGAAACCATTTATTATATTTTAACACACGTACAAAAACTCTACACATTTAATGTATACAACTTGATGAGTTTGGAAATAAATTTATATATGCCCGTGAAGCTAAAAATCTGTGCTATGAACCTATCCATCATTTCAAAAGTTTTCTCCTGTACTCTTTTATTTTTTATTATTATTGTTGTTTTTAACTGTTACGATGGTGATAATGATCAGAACACTTAACTCTCTAGCAAATATTTATGTATAGCAATACAGTATTGTTAACTATAGGCACCGTACTATACAGTAGATCTCTAGGTTTTATTTATCTTGTATAAACTTTGTACCCCTTGACTAATACTGCCTCATTTCCCCTCCCCGGCAACTACTGTTTTACTCTCTCTCTGTGAGTTTGACTGTTTTAGATTCCTCACATAATTGATATGGTGTAGTATTTGTCCTTCTTAGCATAGTATCCTCTATGTTCATCCATGTTGTCACAAATAACAGTATCAATTATTATCAAATAACAAGTTCAAAGATCAGTGTGAATTTTATACTTGTAGCATATCTCAATTTGAACTAGTCACATTTCTACCAGCTATGACTAGTGGCTACTATATTCAACATCATAACTATAAAATACAGAATTTGAAGCAAGGATTAGAGTCCTGACATTGTCTTTGGTCAGTTCCAGCCCAGAATGGTGAGGGCAAAGGTCAGATAAGGAAAAATGATGATGTAGTGTAGCATGGTGGCTGCTGTGTTCTGTGTGTGCTGAGTTGCTCAGTGGTGTCTGTCTTTTTGACTCCATGGACTGTAGCCCACCAGATTTCTCTGTCCATGGGGATTCTCCAGGCAGGAATACTGGAATGGGTTGTCATGCCCTCCTCCAGGGGATCTTCCCTACCCAGGGATCGAACTTAGGGTTCCTGCATTGCAGGTGGAGTCTTTACCATCAGAGCCACCAGAGAAGCCCAAGAGTACTAGAGTGGGGAGCCTTATCTCTTCAGGGAATCTTCCCAACCCAGGATTTGAACCAGGGTCTCCTGCATTGCAGGCAGGTTCTTTACCAGCTGAGCTACTGGGGATGCCCACCATGCTGGCCACCTCACCGCCACTGTAGAGACGCACAGCAGACTGTCCAGCAAACGTAGTTTCCTCCCCTCTTTTGTTTCCCATTAGTCTGAGCTCACCCCATGGGAAGCTAATTCCTCTGCGCTTCCTCTGCCCCTTTGACAACTGTTCAGAAAGCAGCATGATGTTTTATCCAAATCCACAGGGCGCAATGCAGCATGGGTTAATGAGAAAGTTGAAGGTCTTTGAGAGAATCCTAGAATCAGTTCAATAAAAATAAATTAATTAAAAAAAGAATTGTAGTAAAATGATAAAAAATAAATAAATTTGCATCAACATGTGACTGAGCATTTTGACTGGTTTTATCTTCTTCTTCAGTCCATTTTCCATTCTATAGCCATGTGTTCTTGTGAAATACAAACCTCTCATTTTCCTATTTCAAAACCTCCAGTGACTCCTCACAGAGAAGGCAATGGCACCCCACTCCAGTACTCTTGCCTGGAAAATCCCATGGACGGAGGAGCCTGGTGGACTGCAGTCCATGGGGTCGTGAAGAGTCTGACATGACTGAATGACTTCACTTTCACTTTTCCCTTTCATGCATTAGAGAAGGAAATGGCAACCTACTCCAGTGTTCTTGCCTAGAGAATCCCAGGGATGGGGGAGCCTGGTGGGCTGCTGTCTATGGGGTCACACAGAATCGGACACGACTGAAGCAACTTAGCAGCAGCAGCAGCAGCAGCAGTGACTCCTCATTGTTTCCAAGATAAAGTCCAACACCCATCTTGTTCAAAGATTTACTTGATCTGGCCCTGCCTACCTGTCTAGCTTCTGGTCTCAAGGTCCTCCCTCCTGTCTTAAATACTATGTGTGTTACTTACCTGCTGGATAACAAATTACCACAAACGTTGTGACTTAGCAATAAATATTTATTACCTTACAGTTTTAATGGGTTAGGAATTTGAGAGTAACTTAGCTGGATGATTCAAGCTTGAGTTCTCTTACAGGATTGTAGTCAAGATGTCAGCCATGGCTGTAGTCATCCAAAGGCTTGACTAGGCTTCAGTGATTCACTTTTAAAAGCGGCCATTTACATGGCCAGCACATTGACATTGACTCTTAGAGGCCTGAGTTTCTCTCCATATTGGCTTCTCTAGAGGACTGCTACAGTGGCCTGATAGCATGGTGGTCGTCTTCCCCCAGAGAAAGTGATCCAAGAGGGAGCAAAGCAGAAACCCCCATGTTTTCTTCCTTTTCTTAACCTAGTCTCAGAAATTGGAGAAGGCAGTGGCACCCCACTCCAGTACTCTTGCCTGGAAAATCCCATGGTTGGAGGAGCCTGGTAGGCTGCAGTCCATGGGGTCACTAAGAGTCGAATACGACTGAGCGACTTCACTTTCACTTTCCACTTTCATGCATTGGAGAAGGAAATGGCAACCCACTCCAGTATTCTTGCCTGGAGAATCCCAGGGATGGGGGAGCCTGGTGGGCTGCTGTTTCTAGGGTCACACAGAGTCGGACACGACTGAAGTGACTTAACAGTCTCAGAAATATATATCATTATTTTCATGATTCCATGTTGAAATGGTAGGCATCTGCACAAAAACATGAATAGCAGAAGACAGCCATCAGAGGCCATGCTGGAGGCTGGGTACACACATATGTAGCATTTCCTTAAGTCATTCTAGCGTTCCCTACTTGCATCTGGACATTCCTACATATTATTCTTTATTACCCCAAAGAGTTCCCTCTCAGTTTCTCTTCCTTGTTTGCCTTTATAACTCTGATGTCGCTTACTGTGAGAAGTTCTTTTCTTTTTAACCCATAATATTCTGACCCTACCTGCCACCCATGGCTCCCTGCTATCAGACTGCCTAGTCCTCCCATCAGCTGCGCATTTTCATCACAGTTGCCTGTTTCCTGGCTTGTCTCCTGCATTAGACTCTGAGTTCATGAGGATAGAAACCATGTCTTTCTGGTCCACTGTTGTCTCTCCAGTGCCCAGCACAAGGCTTGGCAACACATTGTAGGTTCTCAGTAAATAGTTGTTGGTTGGGAGGATAAAGGAGGGGATGGTTGAATGATGGATGGACGATACAACAGACATCTTGTCTCTTCTACTAGACTCTGAACTCTTGCAGAGGAGTGCTCTGGTCTTTTCATTTCTGAATCCTCAGGGCATGACATAGGGCCCAGCAGATAATAGGACCCTAATAAATGTCCTTTTCTCCTTCCTTCCTTTTTTCTCTTATTCTTTTTGATGGAATAAAGATTTTGAGAGGTTCAGCACCTCTACAGGTCTATTATTAGTGATAAATCTGGTTATTTACAAAAATTTACCTCTTGATTACTTCCTATTTCAAATATTGCCAATATTCCTTTTTATGTCAACAATGCAGCAGCATTTCAGATAATCGATTTTTGTGTTTAATAACTATAATAGTGTTTATTAAGGCTGAGTGGGTGCCTTGAACATGGAAGGTGTTTTGTGAATATTGAATAAATTCAGTATACTGAATTTATACTGAGTAACTATGGTAAAGCTTCAGATTGTATGAGAAGTGAATAGTTTTTCTTAGATCTTGATTCTCTTAACACAGGGAATTACTAATATGTCAGTATAAGTAAATTGATTCTGAATTTGAAATTTAGGAGAAAATTGCCCTTGATTGTGTTTAAGGCCAGTTCTCTTCAGCTACTCTGTTAGCTATATCAAAAGGCAGCAAGTAAGAGGAAGCTTGCCAACAATGCTGACTCTGCTTCCTCCCCAAAGAATGTCAAGAACTGAGGTTAGTTACTAAGAATCCACTGGGAGGAAGTACACAAACATGTGGTTACTTGTTCCTTTCACTCTTTTCATTTGCTTTAAAAAAAAATCATATGTTTGTCTTTATTTTTATAATTTATAAGTTAATTCTGTTTTATAATTTTCATTTATTTTGGCTGTGCTGGCTCTTTGCTGCTGTGTAGGCTTTTCCTCTAGTTGTGGTGCACAGGCTTATTGCCGTTGCTTCTCTTGGGGCACGGGCTCTGGGATACGCAGACTTCAGTAGTTACAGCTCCCAGGCTCTAGAGCAGAAGCTCAGTAGTTGTGCTGCATGTGCTAGGTTGTTCTGCGGCTGTGGGACCTTCCTGGACCAGAGATCGAATCCATGTGTCCCACATTGACAGGTGGATTCTTTACCACTGAGCCAACAGGGAAGCCCCATAAGTTAATTCTGTATTTACTTTTTTCATTTTCAAACTCCTTACTGGAGGTTCATTAAAAGGGTGTGTACTTCGTGATTGAACAGAACTACATTCAGATTCTGACTGTCACTTATTACTGGCTGTGTGTCATTGGACAAGTTACTTTATATTTCTGATTTTTTCTTTTTTCGTGTGTGAAATGAGGATAGAAATTACTTTTTATAAGATTAGCATCCGGTTTAGTAAGATATCTTAAGTAAAGTGCCAAGTGTGGAATTTGTCCTTCATGCTCAAATTCAAGTAATATCTCCCTTCCCTAGGCTGTTTTGCATAGATTGAAGCAGTGCTTAGCAGTATGTTATGTAATCAGTCACATGACCCCAGAAATAAGAGACTCATTGATTCTGGCAGAAAAGTCGTTTCCTAGACCATCTGACAAAACTGCCTGCTTTCTTCCTTAGTTTGCTTCCCAACCAGCTGAAGTGGTACAATATGAGTGTATTGTGCTTTTCCTGTGTATGTTTTTTTTTCTCTCTTTTTTTTTTGTTACCTTTCCCACCTTGTTTTCTTCTCTTTCCCTTTGGTGACAGTTGATATTTTTAGATCCCTCCTTACTTCCACACTTACGGGTATCACTAAGACTAGTTCCTCCCCGTCTGCCTTTACTGTGCTGTAAACTCTAGAGCCTCCCCCTGAACCCTTCACTCCTAAGACTCGTTGGTGGGATTAGTCACTCAAGGTTTTACTTGGTGCCCTGCCAGATGGTGTGAGTTTGGATGATGTTTCCTTCTCTTCTCTACATGATCTCCAGAGAGGTCTGTATGGGGGGAAAGTGACGGGCCACACAAACAAAGAATCTGGGGTGTCCAAATCTTGAGTTGAGTGGCCTGTTAAAACAGGTCTGTGTCAGGAGTGATAAATAGTTTTTGTGGATTTTGAGCAAGTTGCCGATCGATCAGCTACCATTTAATGAGAGAGAGACACTGTAAGAGGAGCAGAAGCCCAGCTGCCTGTTCGAGAGCCACCTGCCTTTTCTCTTTACTTCATTTTCTTGCTAATGAAGGAACCAGTTGGTTTAGAGCGATCAATGCTGACCTATTTGGATCAGACATTGTTTTGGCATTGCCAAGGCAATTAAATTCAGCAGGGTGAGGATTAGAGCGAGAAAAGCTATGAAAAAGAAAAAAGAGAGAAACAAGAGACTTTTTATTCAGCAACAACCACTCTGGTGTTAGAAATATAAAAAGGATTAGTTTAAAAAGAATTAATCATTAGAGCATTTTCTTTCTTGGTAAAATAATCAGAAGGTTTGTTGACATTAGTTCTTAGATTTAGGAAGATAGGAAGCTATGCTTTGCTGATCTCACTTAAGGTACAAACCTTTATTATTGACTTCTTTCCTATTTAAAGTTACGACTCATCCAGCAAGCCTTCTCTTAGAGACTGTTTACTGTAGTAGGTACTGTGACCTATATGTGGTAGATTTTCCAAAGCAGCTCTGATTTTAAATTGTCTGGCCCCTCACCATTCCATTTAGGTGATGTGATTCAGAAATTGTTCATCAGTCTGAACACTTGAAGACCTGATGGAGAGCATAGTATATAAAACCCTTGAGAATAGGGTACATGAGCTAATCATCTTGGCACACACCCCTCTAATTCTTTCAGCCAAGCATGATGCCTTCCACTTAGATGCTCAATAAATATTTGAGTAAACTGACAGAGTGACTAACTCACTGCATAAGAAGTAGGGTCTTAAAAAATACATAGAATCTGACAACTTGGTGTTCTAGGGTTAGGGATGCAGTAGAAATAAGCATATAAAAGCAGCAATGACTAGAGTGAGTTAGGGAGACCATAGGTTCTTTATAGAGTGTAAGGCGTATACTAAAGTGAGAGTTTCCAGACTTCAGGTTTCACCAACTTGTGCAATTTCCAAAAGTGATTTTGCTAAGTAAAATGTTGACTGTCACCTTTGTCCCATAATACCAAAATATAGAGTGAATATACTTTTGGCCAAAAAAGGGCAATTCTTTAAATTACTTATATTTTGCTTTATTTTTAAAATTCTGTGTCATTCTTTTTGTTGTGTACTAGGGAAAGCTGTTTATACAGACACAGGCCATGGCCTCTAAGGCTAATAGGGTGCTCCCTCAGAGTTGTCACAAAGGTTGCCATTCATAGATAGCTGATGGTGTGCCAAGAAAAGACTATAGCTTTGCTGCTACCACCTGTTCGTCAGGACCTTGAGCCAGCCATCAGCTTAAGCAGTGGCATCACTGGAGGTGATTCTCCATATGTTTCTCAGAGTTATATAACTACCTTGATTTGGAGGAGGTATCTAAGTGTTATCCACATCTGGTGGATCCTTGATTCCCCCACTGGTTTCTCATGCTTTTGGACTTGGTTCATGTGTCATGCACAAGGAGCTAAATGTCTTGGATAAGAGCTCATATGTTTACTTCAGAATGTGCTCTGGGGCTTTCATTAGATACCTGCCTCTGAAATGGCCAGGGGACTTTATACCCCTTGCCTTGCAACTTCTTGATGATGCACACCATTAGTTAAAAAAAATTGCACATCAAAAAATGAACAATATCATTAAGTCATCAAGGTAATGCTATTAATAAAACTATAGTGAGATACCACTTCATGCCCAATAGGATAGCTAGGATCAAAAAGTCTGATAACAACAAGTGTTGGCAAGGATTTACAGAAATTAGAACCCTCATAAACTGATGCCCGGCAGTGTAAAAATTGTATGGCCACTTTGGAAAATAGTCTGACAGTTCCTCAGAAACTTAAATGTGGAGTTACATTATACTCAGCAATTCCACTTTTAGGTGTGTACCCAAGAGGAATGAAAACATATGTGCGTATGAAAAATTGAACATAAATATTTAGAGCATTATTCACAGTAGCCAAAAGGTGAAAAAAAACCAGATGTCCATCAGCTGATGAATGGCTAAACAAAATATGGTATAGCTGTGCAATGGAATGTTATGCAGCCATTAAAAGGAATCAAATGCCAATACATGTTACAACATAGATAAACCTTGAAAACATTATGCTAAGTGAAAGAAGCTAGTCACAAAAGATTACACATTATATGATTCCATTTATATGAAATGTCCAGAATAGGCAAATCTGTAAAGACAGAAAATAGTGACTGCTTAGGATTGAAGAGATGGAGAAGTAGGGAGACTGATAGCTAAAATATATAAGCCTGCTCTCTGAGGTGATGAAAATGTTCTTAAATTTTTTGTGATGATGATTGTACACCTCTGTGAATATACTATAAACCATGGAATTGTATACATGAAATAGGCAAATCATGTCTTGCTAAAGCTGTTAAAAAAGGATTTTTAAATGGGCACTCTTGATATATGTATGTATAAGTTTTATACATGTACTCCTCTAGTATTATTACACTGTGTGTGTGCGTGCTCAGTCACGTCAGTTATGTCCAACTCTTTGCTATGTTCAGAGTGCCACCCATCAGACTCCTCTGTCAATGCAAATTCTCCAGACAAGAATATTGGAGTGGATTGCCACGCTCTCCTTCAGGGATTCTTCACTACTTGCACCACCTGGACAATTCAGAGTATACAGTAAAGTGAAAGTCTCTCAGTCTTTACGACCCCATGGACTGTAGAATCCTTGGAATTCTCCAGGCCAGAAGACTGGAGTGGCTAGCCTTTCCCTTCTCCAGGGGATCTTCCCAACCCAGGGATCAAAGCCAGGTCCCCTACATTGCAGGCGGATTCTTTACCAACTGAGCCACAAAGGAAGCCCAAATTGAGTGTACAGTAAAGATATTAGTAATTTAAGTTCTAATTATTTTCTTTTCTAACTAGTGAATCACAATCTTACAAGCCCCTGGAATGAATGTAGCTCACTTTGAAAACCACTCTTTTTGACCACATAATAGAGATTAACATGCGTGAGGTAAGCCTGTGTAGGAAGGATGGATTTCTCAAATCCCAAGGGCCTGACATGATTGGACTGTGAAGGTATCTGGAGGTCTCTGCCTTTCAGGGAGAATGAAAGCCTTCTGTGTGCTTTTATCCCAGAATACTCAAATATGTGATGGCACCAGCAGAAAGGTATTTCTGATCAATTCACTGTCCCATCAGAAAGAACTTTGAGTGGCATGTGATGACAATCAGTGGTGTCCCTGTAACCTCATATTTTGTAATTACTCCTAAAATATATTCAATATGTATGTGGGACCCTACAGAGAGAGGAAGGAAAATATTCTATTCCCAACTGAGTGACATAAAGCTGTATTTTTATTAAGAGCTTTGACTGACATTATAAATCATAAATCACTAACGTGAAGCTTGAAGTACCAGAAGCCAGAGAGAAAATAGAACCTGTAAAATGTGCCATTCTGGTAGAGTTTAATATTCATAGTGGCAAGGGTTTTAAAGCTATCATATATACTAAATTAAGGCATCTAATTTTTTATTCAGTTTTCTTTTTTCAGGTGAGCTAGTCTTGACCTTTTGTGCCATTTCTTTATATATCAGCTGATAATAATCAATTTGGGTATTTCTGTATTTGAGTGATTGGTTCTTGGGAAAGGTGGTGAATAATTACTGCATATTTTCATAAATCTTTGTATACTGTAAAGCACAGGCTGTTGTGAATGAATGTGGACACCCAATGACATCCAACATGGGGCTGTAAGTTTAGTGCAGGTGTTTAATACTTGTTTATTGGTGGTGATATTGATGTTAGTTGAAAAAGAGTATTTTGAAATTTCCTAGCTCTGTTTGAAATGTACAGAGAACATGGTATTGCATTTGCTTGTTTTTTGGTGCAGTAATGTATCATTAACAATTTATTGTGGTGTATCAAGCCATGAAACAGACCACATCTTGAGCATATTTCTCTGGCAGGCAGAGGTGCAGATTTTATGTATTGAGCTGAAGGAAATGAAATTTTCTCAGCAAGGGTAAGCAGAAAGAAATTTGGTTCTAGATATATGTCTTTAAAATATGGAGAAAATAAGTTTAAAAGATTTAAGTCCTCACCTCTATTAATTAATTTCTATACTATAAATTATCGCAGATTTCCTGCCAGTTAAAGACAGTGAAAAGACCAAATGGAGAATTTGGTACATTACATACTCCTAAAAAATTATTATTACACTATTGTCTTTCCCCCCCTTTGTTTAAAAATCTTTTTAGCTAGTATAAAACCCTGCGGTCTAACACAGGTCAGATTCCCTTCTTGAGAAATAAGACAATGCATCATAAAACACAATTTATGTAACCCCTTTAAAAATGTAGCTTTTATGATGACATTTTAATATTTTAGAAGTCATGAAAGTTTAACGTTAAGTTTCAGTTTAAATGATTCTCAAGTTTTAGGTATTAGTATTTATTAGAAACAGAGTCATTTCAAGGGTAAAGACTGGAAACAGAATAAGTGTTTTCATACATATGCAAAAAACTACTGGCCAAAGGATTGATGGGGACTGCCGTTTTCAACACACCTCATTTGAAAAGGACTATATCCAATCTCTAAACACGCTAAATTCTGTTAGTATGTTACTTTTCAGTCAGGGTGAACTCTAGTAGTACTGTGAAGAGATAGGAAAAAGCTAATATATCATGTGCAGAAAATACACAAAACTCACTATTCTAAAGCTCTTTGTTCCCTTTTCCTTGATGACAAACATAAAGCTGTAAAAGAAATAATTATAAAAGTATAAGTAGACTGCAGTCCTAACAGCTAATATAGGTACTAAGTTATGCCATCTTCCTTTTTTCTTTTCTTAAGACACAGATACTGCTATTGTACAAGTTAAATAGAAGAGAGGCCCTAGTTACCAACAACATGATCGGGCTCCAGCCAATTAAGCTGTGAAACTCAAAGCTGTTCTCCTGAAGAAGACTTGTTGTCAGGGCATTTATATTGGAAGCATTTTCTTGGCACAAAGTGCACATCTGAACATTTAAATCCAAATATGCTAACAGATGTCTCTTGAGCAAGAACATCATAAAACCAGATTTCACTTGAGTGAGGAAAATACTTTTTCCATCATTTTGTGTTTTTTGCTTGGAGGTTACATTTCACTTTAGACGATGGCCCTGTGGACTCTGATTAGAAGGTAGAATTGGTACATCCCATCAGTGTGAGGTGAGCACATGCATTTCAAATCAAAGTGGCACTACCTAGTTCTGAGAGCACAGAATACTAATGAAACGAACCATTATTTTCTCTTTTGGTTTTCAGGCCTCTTTACCACAAATGTCTGACACTCTGTGAATTCACTCTCTCTTTTATGGTTCTGCATAAATGTATTTGGCATCTAGGCAAGTCCTTTTCCCAAGTGTTTAGTGGAGTAGCTTATCTATTTGGATTTCTCCTCTGGGCACAGATAAAACAAAATGAATGATATGTTTTTAGGAGTTTTTTCCCAAATCCATATGTTGTATCTTATGGCCTTACGTGTAATCAGTCACACTGACCAGCTACCCACTACTGAATAATTTATGTTAGATATATGATCCCATTATAAGTTTTGTTTTATAATTCTAGGTTCAATAAAATCTCTCCCTACTACAAACAAATATGTAAAGATTTTCACCCTGAAACACTTCAGTAATTGAAAAAGAAATGGGATTTGATTATTTAGCGTGAAATTCCTGGTAAAGTGAATTCCAAGAGTAAATTCATGAATGCCTCATTGTTCATTCCATTCTTTCTTATTACATGATATAGAATGTCACTTCAGAGGCACATCAGATATATAGTTTGACCAAATGGAAACTCAAGACCAAAATGATCAGCAACATAGACTAGACTTTTAGCAAATAAGAATAACTCAGAAAATAAATCCCCAATATATAATAATATGCTTCTATTACATTTTAGTAGTCAGAATATTAGAATTTGACCTAATAATGTCAGAACCAGAATTCTCAGCAGTGTTCCTTTGAACACTGTATCTATCACATGATATAGTGCAGAGCAGCACAATAGTGCTACTATGAACATTTTCAACTCCAGTCTGAGTTGGAACAGCTCATTTTTCTCTAATTCTGTATTCTTCCTTCCTTTTATATCTATTCCATTTAAATGGAAGATAATTTATCACAGATGTCATCATATGTTATTTTGGCGTCTTTCCTCTTATGAAATTTTGAAGTGGCAAAGTTGACATCTACCTTAAATTTATCCTTACATGACATGAAAATTTCTCAAATAGAATTGTTTCTTGAAACTCATATGTGGAACAGGACTACAATAGAACGTTTTTGCTTAAGGTTATGAAAGCTTACCAAATAACATTATAAAGCTTCGAATTATGATATTATTTAATCTCTAATTGTTGGCCTGCTATTTAAAAAAAATTTATGGGGTATTTTGATTTAAAGCTTATAATGTTTTTCCTAAAGATATCTAGAAAATCTGTTCCTTTAAAATTTTTATACAATTTTTAAAGCTTAGTTTCTGTTTACAGTTATGCAAAGTGTTGGTTATATTCCCAATGTCTTACAATACCTCTTTAAGCCTGTGTCATACCCAGTAGCTTCTGCCTCCCAGTCCCTACTTCTGTAGCGCCCCTCCCCCGCTCCCATAGCCACTAGTCTGTTCTCTGTATCTGTGAGTCTGCAGCTTACATTGTTATAGTCACTAGTTTATTGTATTTGTTTAAATTCCACATGTAAGTCATAGCATACAGAATTTCTCTTTCTCTTTCTGACTTATTTCACTTAGCATGATGCTTTTCAACTCCATCCATGTTGCTGTAAATAGCAAATTTTTGTTCTGTTCTTATGGCTGTTGTATTCTGTTGTGTGTGTATATATATACCGCAGCTTCTTTATCCATCCATCTATTGATGGACACTTAAGTTGTTTCCATGTCTTGACAATTGCCATGTCTTGGCAATTAATGCTGCTGTGAACATTGGGGTTGCATGTATCTTTTCAAATTATTGTTTTTGTTTTATCAGATATATACCTAGGAGTAGAATTGCTGGGTCATATAATAGTTCTATTTTCAGGTTTTTGAGAAACTTCCATACTATTTCCCACAATGGCTGCACCAGTCTACGTTCCTACCAAAAGTGTACGAGGGTTCCCTTTACTCCACGTCCTCACCGGCATTTGTTATTTGTAAGACTTTTTGATGGTAGCCATTCTGACAGGTGTGTGGTGATCTCTCACTGTGGCTTTGGCCTGCCTTCCCTGATGGCTAATGATGTTGAGCACATTTTCATGTGCTTGTTGGCCATCTACATTTCCTCTTTGGAAAAATGTCTATTCAGTCCTTCTGCCTATTTTTCAATCAGGTTGCTTGTCTTTTTGATGTTGAGTTGAATGAGCTGTTTATGTATGTTGGATATTAATCCCTTTTTGGTAATGTAATTTGCAAATATTTTCTTCCATGAAAAGGTTGTCTTTTCATTTTGCTGATGGTTTTCTTTGCTGTACAAAAGCTTTTAAATTTAATTAGGTCTCATTTATTTATATTTGCTTTTATTTCCTTTAGGAGAGGGATCCAAAAAACATTGTTTCTTAATATTTGCAATATTAATCTACTTCCCATTTATTTGACCATTCTGGTTTTTAGTAATTAATTTTGTACATGAAATCAATAATAAAATAATCATTATTATAGTTTTTTACTCTTAAGATTTCAGTATCAAAAGTATAGAAGGAACTTTTCAAACCAAATTGTATCCATCCAGCATGCTTACCTCTATTTGAGAGGAGTCAGATATTAACTGTAAGTTCAAACGGCCTACCTTGTTCATATTACTTTGGTTGTTAGATTTTATAGGAATCTACATGACATGTGATACTGATTGTGAAAACATTCAGATGCCAAAAATGACACTGAAGCAGACTTTAGGCTTTTAACACCCTTCAAGCCTAAGGTTGAGCCAAATAGCAGATAACTGAAGCCCTGAACTTCTAGGTTTTATATGGAACAAGTATATTTTGTCAGTGTGTTTCATATAAGACCAAATTCCCCATGAAGCCTGGAGGCCTTCCTAGGAAGCCCTGGGAAACATCCTAGATTGTTTTTCTATTGAATTGGCCACCCCATTCAAGCGTTATCTTCTTGTGACTTTTGAAATCATTCAGGAGCTATTAAATGTACACAATCAAACTGTTTCCCTGTCTTCTGGGGCTTGAAAACACTGATTTTCCTTGTCACTTACGTGACTCTTAGGAAATACTGGTTGCAAAGACCTGCTAATATGTATCTTTTGGAGATGGTTATTCCAGTTTCCAAATGCTAACTGGTCTAACTTCTGTGTGAGCTAAGCAGGCCTTTGCTGGTGAGATGCTTTTTGCAAATCCAAAAGAATATTTGCCAAAGACCTAGGCTCAGAGGAAAGATGAAAAGGAATTTATATCTGACAGCAATCTCTGTGTCTTTTAATACCATTTTATTGAATTCTTCATAAGGTGAAAACTACTCAGTGAGTCTAAAGATATACAAATTAGACCTGGAAAATCAAGCACATTTGATGTTATAGCACAGAAGCAGTAAAACTTTATATAATGCAATGTGCTTTATTTTTATATCACCTAATTCACAGTATCACAAGACACTTTACAGAAAGAGTCAATTGCAAGCTTAGAAAGAAAAGGAAACTTTTAAGGTGAGATTTAAGGATGGAATATACTCTAATTTTGCAACTGCGTCAGAGTCACTGTGACTTTTGTGCTGCCACTAAAATTATACTTGAGGTTTTTCCACTGAGCCCTGAAATATCAGCTTGCCAAAGGGGGATATTGTATGACCAAGGAGGGTGCTGGTCCCTGTACTGCTCACCAGTCGTCCAGTACAAAAGACATCGATTCTGCTACAGCTTAATCATTTACTCAAAGCCCACGCTCCTATTTGTCCTCCCAGTTATCAAGCCAGGCCTTCCGCCAGACACCTGTTTATTTGTTTTTGCCTCTGTCTTCTGCTTTAGAGATTTTTATCATATGATCTTCTAAGTAATCCTTGATTTTCTTCTTGCTATTAACAGTAAAAAACTAAAATCTGATTGAAGCTTTGAATATGTGTTTGAGTTTCACTGTAGGGCAGTGGTTCTTAACCATGGCTGAACATAAGAATCTCCTAGGGAGCTTTTAAAAATCCCAGGGCACTCCTGGGCGCCCTCCCTAAGGCGTTAAGTCAGACATTCTCAGTAGTGGAACATAGGCATCACTGTTTTTTAAAGCTTCCAAGGTGATACCAATGAGCAGTCAATTTTGAGAACCACTGGTGAGTCATGTGTTATGGAATCCCAGATGCTAGTATTTTAGGAGTTTTTCCTCCCCTTAGTCTAGTCAGATTTTTTGGAAAAGAAATATTTGCCTAGAGAATAAAGGTCTAGCTGCCATTGTTCTAGTTGATAAACAGCAAAAGAGGGTTGGGTACCTCAGTATTCCTTAGTAAGTATGGTCCATTAATCCCTTGATTTCAGTAAGATACCTATGTATTCAACTGCCTAGGTCAACTTCTAGTCCAAAGACTCTTTTGTCGTCTCTGAAAGGTAAACCAAGTTTTCTGTTGGAGTAGGATATGTGATCTGGAGAAGGCAATGGCAACCCACTCCAGTGTTCTTGCCTGGAGAATCCCAGGGACAGGGGAGCCTGGTGGGCTGCCATCTATGGGATCGCACAGAGTCGGACACAATTGAAGCGACTTAGCAGCAGCAGCAGCAGGTGATGGGATCACCCATTGGTTTGAGTGACAAGGAAGGCGTCTAGATACTTAACTGGTTAACATTAATAGCTTTCACCACATCCACACCTATCTTTCAGTTCTAGTTACAGAGGCATTAAGTCTCAGAGGTTTCTGAGACTTTTCAGGACTCTACAGCCTAACAGATTTATTCTTATCCTCCCCACTGCTAACCAGGAATTAGCTGAGAACTGATCTGTTAAAACAGTTCCCAGCCTTCAAAATTTTATTACCTTTTCTTCTTTTCTTCCTGTCTTTTGGCTTTGACATTTTTTTTTTAATCTGTTTATTGACATTTTAAGTGACTTTGGTGGGACTGAACTTTTGGTCAATGCTTATTTTCCACATAGCTGTTATTCCACTATCTTTCATTGTTACTGTCCAAAGTCAGCTGTCAGTCTTGTGATCTAGCAAGCCTGTGCATGCAATGTCTATTATTTCTTTGGCTACTTTCCAGATCTACGTTTTGATTTTGATGTTCTTCCATTTCACTGCAATGCATTTAGGTATGGATTTCTCTCTGCCCTGTTTGGGAGTTCATTGGGATTTATCTGAAGATTAATGTCTTTCAGTAGTTTGGAAAATGGTTATCTTATACCTAATTGAATATTGCCCCTCTCTCTTTCTTTAATTTCTTCTTTCTAGAGTCTTGATTAGATGTGTTTGGCTTCACTCTGATCTTCATATTTCCTAATCTTCGTTTCTTTTTGTCTCTATAGCTTTCTGTGTAATTATTTTAGCTCTATCTTCCTTTTTTAAAATTAATTTCCTCTACTGTCTTTGACCTTCTGGTTAACTTAAATTCTTTAGAATTTTTTTTTTTTTTACAGATTACATTTTTTAAAGTTTTTCTAAGAATTGTGAGTTTTCTTAAATATACTTTGTCAATTTTGATAGTCTCGTGTTTCCTTACCACACTTGCAGTCTCCTCTTTATTTAAACGTATTAAGCATGTTCATTTATATTATCCATATATTAGGTTAGTAACATCAGACTGTTGTTCCTGCTGACTCTGACTCGCTGACGCTTTTTCCTCATGCATTTAGTGATTCTTTTTATTAACAGCTTGTGTTCCTTGGAATTTTTTGTGAGAATTATTTAAGGACTGCGTGTGAGTATGTTCCCCCATGGATGAGCTGGTTAGCTTTTCCCTGGTTCTGAAGGACAGTCTACCAACCAGACGTCATTTAAAGTTAACTTTAATTTCAGGTTTTTCAGCTTACCGTGATGGTATGAACTCTGGCCTGAAAGCTGGATGAGGGTATACTTGTGCTTAAGAATTTTTAAAGGCATTTTTTCCTTTTTCATTTTCTTTTAATATGTATGTAAAGAAAAAGAGGAAAGAATAGTTTTTCTGTTCTACTAAGAATCAAGTTCCAGTTAAAAAAGACTTTTTCCTATTGCAAGACAGTTCTTACTTCCTTTTTTCATTGCTTCTCTCTGTTCTTTCTTTTTTTCCCTTTCCTCCCTTCCCTCCCTCTTCTTTTATTTTATTTATTTAAGTTAACCACTGAAAGTGTCGCCCTTTGTGAGCTTGGGCTTTTTTTCAGGAGTCCCTGACTCAACAATTCACCTCATTCAGACCCTAGGCTTTGTCTTCTTTCCCCATGTACACATGTGGCCTGCTAAAATCCAGACTGCTCCCAGGGATCAGCAAGTAACCCCAGGGTAGGGTGATCATGTATCTAGTATACCTGGAAAAGTATGAGTTTGTTATAACTTAATTATTTCTACCTAAAAAATGTCCTGGTTTGAGTAATAAATTATATGGTCACCCTACCATGGGGCAGATATCAGCACGACAATTTGCTCATCCCTGGAAAGGATTATTTTTTAAAGATTCTTGCCTCCAGTTATTTTCTGTACTTTACTGCCAGCTTAACCATACTTCTGAAAGAATTAAAAAATATGTTTTATTCATTATTTTAGATATTCATCATGAGGAGGGATTTCTCCACACATATAGTCATCTGTGTTGCTGGAAAGAGAAGTCATGCCTCTATCTTTTAAAAGATCTTCTCTAAGAAAGAATCTGAAGATTTCCTTTTTAATGAGAACTTACTGCATCCTTTCCTTTTATCACCCTATTGATTATATAACATTTCATAGATTAGAAAAATTAGTAATTCGGTTAAAATGAAAAATGTACTGTATAGTGAATTAATGTTTTAGATAATATGATTATGAAAAAAAGGGAGGAATATCTTAACAACCTTCTCAAATATTGTAACTAGAAGTTCCCAGGAGGATCTAGAATTATTAAAGGGAGTTAGAGATAGTTCTGGGTAAATCTAATAAAAGTGTGTGTGTGTGTGTGTGTGTGTACATGTGCATGTTCTTAATTTGTATGAATCCAGAAATGAAATACAAAGTAAACTGAGAACAAAAAACCAAAGTAGAGGTTAAATTTGTTCCTGACCTACAGATAATAGATTGCTTTGGCCTCGTCTATAACAGTGGTATACTATCACGGGTTTCTGATATTCTGAAGAGGTGCCGTAATAAATAATGTCTGTCCCTTCATCCCTAAATAGACAGGATGTTTTCATTCTGTTATGAGTAATTGTTTCCAGTGGGAACACTAGTACTAACCCAAGAGTAGCTTCCTTGCTGTGTCTGACATGGTTTCTTCTGAAAAGAATATATTAGGCAGCAGTATATAGTTACATACTAAAATGGGTCTTCTATAAAGGCATAAGAAATTGTTATGTAAATTGTTTACATTTCATTTATTTACATCAAAACAGAGTTGCGTCATGTTCAACCAAAAATGTATATGCTTTCTAAACAGAATAAGGTGGTTATAAAAAATATATATACAGTAGAGTCAATAACTGAACCTGATGAAATATTAGAGACCTCATACATCAACCCAAGAAATTGGTTTAGATAAACCTAACTTCCCTCAAGAAACTTATCCTCTGCCTTGGAGAGTGGCCTTTAGCAAAAGGCAGGGTTGGGAGTGGGTGTCAATGAGCAGAATATTGCACTTAAAGAAAATTATGACACATGGTATATTCAGATGGCAGTCATTGTAATTCTAATTATCCAGTGCATTCAGGGTACTGGATAGCTTTTTATGATTATAACCACTCCAAGAAGGACAAATATAAGGTAATAAGCATATAGAGCTATCAGGTACACAGAGTGCATAGTCTAGATAAAATGAATGGTATCAGAATACATCAGCTTGTCTCCAGTTTTCTTTGTACACAATTGCAGTAAAATTTGATTTGCATTGAAGGGTGTTAGGAGGTTTCTTAGTGGTTAATGACTTACATAATGATTTTCTTTTTATCAGAGAGTTAACACAGTTCTTATTTCTGGATTTACAATGATTTTGTTACAGCCTTCTTTTCATTTAACTTAAATGTCTATCTGCATACATCCCTTTATCATTTGAGATGTGTACATTTAAAAAATTAACCTCTGAACATAGTAGTTGTATTATTTAAACTGTGGGAAGATTCTGGCATTGAGTATAAAATTTCTTCCTTTTAGTTTAATTCGTATTTCTCAACTTCTTGTTTCCTACCATACTAACAGATATTACCAGATAAAAACATTCTTCATCCTAGGAATACCCTTTAATATTAATTTGTAGAGAACAGGTACCTATTTAGTCAGCCCCTAGCTAACTGCATGTGCTTAACTCTTGCTCTGAGCTTTTCTTCACATGCATTGTTGTTATTTAGTTGCTCAGTCCCGTCTGACTCCTTTGTGACCCCATGGACTGTAGCTTGGCAGGCTGCTCTGTCCCTGTGATTTCCCAGGTAAAGACAAACCCACGTCTCCTGCATTGGCAGGTGAATTCTTGACCACTTAGCCATCAGTGTGTGTGCTCAATCTTGTCCGACTCTTTTGCAACCCCATGGACTGTAGCCCATGAGGCTCCTCTGTCTGTGGAATTTTCCAGGCAAGAATACTGCAGTGGGTTGCCACTTCCTTCTCCAGGGGATTTTCCCCACCCAGGGATTGAACCTGGGTCTCCAGCATTGCAGGCAGATTCTCTACCACCTGAGTGACCAGGGAGTCTCCCTGCAGTACAGGAGACTGGAGTTTGATCCCTGGGTTGGGGAGATCCCCTGGAGAAGGGAATGACTACCCACTCCAGTATTCTTGCCTGGAGATTCCACAGACAGAGAAGCCTGGTGGGCTACAGTCCATGGGATCACAAGAGTTGGACATGACCGAGTGACTAACACTTCTTTACTTATTTCAGCCACCAGAGAAACCCATAAATTTTCTTCACTTTGCGTAACATCTTTTGTTTTTCAAGAAAAGAGCTACTGCTTTGTGGATTCCCATGCTTGTTAAGCAGCAGGGGATAATTTGGAGTTTGCCTTTTGCCCCCACATCCTGAGTCTGCTTTCCAGTTGTATTGAGCAAGACATATAAGATTGCAGACTTGGTTTTAGTTTCCTTGCAGGCTTTAGTTTTCTATCATAGTTATTCCTACACAGTTGTTTTTTTTTTTTTTTTTTTTTTTGATTGACTCAAGGTTAACTGTTTTAGGAAAGTAAGTCCACATTTACATTTTTAGTTGAGTAATAAACTGATGTTCAAAACTTACTACTTCTGTTTTAAAGGAACTGGAATTGCTGTGTGTGTGTGTGTTTCCATCCCTAGCAACNTTTTTTTTTTTTTTTTTTTTTTTTTTGATTGACTCAAGGTTAACTGTTTTAGGAAAGTAAGTCCACATTTACATTTTTAGTTGAGTAATAAACTGATGTTCAAAACTTACTACTTCTGTTTTAAAGGAACTGGAATTGCTGTGTGTGTGTGTGTTTCCATCCCTAGCAACTCAAGCAACATGAACTGGAATTGCTCAGTGTGTGTGTGTGTGTGTGTGTGTGTGTGTGTGTCCATCCCTAGCAACTCAGGTATGCCTGAAATTTTCAGTTTGCCCTTTCCCACAGACCTTGTCTTCCTTTAAGAAGTCTGTTTGATAATTCAAATGGTTAAATTCCTCTGAGTAAGGAAAGGTCTGATATTGTGGCCAGAGTTCAAATATCTAGTAACCCTTCATGTTATGGTTAGCAGTCTTAGACAATACTCTAGAAGACGTTGTTCTCAGCCTCAGCTCTCTGACTTAGGTGCTTGCCAACTTTCCATCCTCTGTTACTCGATACAGTGATTAGCATGTGTTACTATTTGAACTTGCCTAGAAGACAATGCAGAGAAGGCAATGGCACTCCACTCCAGTACTTTTGCCTGGAGGATCCCATGGGCAGAGGAGCCTGGTGGGCTGCCGTCCATGGGGTCGCTAGAGTTGGACACGACTGAGCGACTTCACTTTCACGCATTGGGGAAGAAAATGGCAACCCACTCCAGTGTTCTCGCCTGGAGAATCCCAGGGATGGGGGAGCCTGATGGGCTGCCGTCTATGGGGTCGCACAGAGTCGGACACGACTGACATGACTTAGCAGCACCAGCAGCAGCAGAAGACAATGGCATCCCACTCTAGTACTCTTGCCTGGAAAATCCATGGATGGAGGAGCCTGGTGGGCTGCAGTCCATGGGTCACTAAAAGTCGGACACTACTGAGCGACTTCACTTTCACTTTTCTCTTTCATGCATTGGAGAAGGAAATGGCAACCCACTCCAGTGTTCTTGCCTGGAGAATCCCAGGGACAGAGGAGCCTAGTGGGCTGCCATCTATGGGGTCGTACAGAGTTGAACGCGACTGAAGCAACTTAGCAGCAGTAGCAGCAGCAGCAGCAGATTGTAAGCACTTTCAGGGCACACACTTTCTAACTTACACTAAGACTTCTTAATGCCAGTCCTAGCACGATAGCATGCATCTTACGTTTGCTCAGTAAATACTTGATGCTAATAAAAAGCAGGCTACAAGCAATTTAGTTGTCCAAATAAGCCTTTTCACAGTTCTGTTGAACGTTATTTTAACCAAATTTATGTTTCATATTATATCATCAGTGCTTTGCATTCTGAGAAAGAGCTCATGTGGACAAGTCAACAGCATTTCTCCCATTGACTCTCCTGCTGCTTATCTAGCCCTGGCACATCTCACCTCCCGACTACTCCTACAGTCCTGCTTTTGCCAAGGGACTTAGAATCCCGTGGATAGAAAGAATGTTGAGACGTGATTCAGTCCATAGCCTTATCTTAAAGACAAGAACATATAAAAGACAACTGTAAGCCTCTTTTTCCCCCTCAAATCTCCAGAGTGATGACTATCACATCTCAGCCACTCCTGGAGACGGCCTTGTGTTTTTTGCACATTGTGTTCCAAAGATCACTAAAATGTCACTGCTAACTCTGAATTCCTTTTCTTGTCACTATAGTCAGGGGAGAAAAGCCAGTGACTCTTTTCAAAGACTCAGTAGGTGTATCCATAGGTCTATCAGTGCTTTCAGGGCCACATAAAAGGTATTTATTTCATGCTGATTTCTGTGAAGGTTCTTTTTGTAGGTTTGTGTGAATGTGCGTGTGTGTGTGTGTGTTGGGGGTGGTATTTGTGTGCATGTGTGCATAATTAAAAAATAATTTGTTTAAAATTGAAACATTTCATTAATTATTTTATTCATTCTGGTGGTTATACTAAAAGGAGAAGCCTCAGTAAGATAGTTCTCTTAATAGGATATAGTAAATTTAAATAATTTATTAGATTTTCAAATACTATTTATAATATTCTATATACTTCTGAATATCAATAAATCTAGCTCTGAAGTTTACAGAACTTAATTTTTCTGTGCTTTCTTCTCTTGTCCTTATGTAGCTTAAATGTTGATTAAAAACTTATTTTTCAGAAAGATGCTAAGCACTGAAGCATAGAAGATGCAACTGCTACTTACTTTAATGTTTCTTTTCCAGCTTTGATTTTTAACATCAACTTTTTGGCCTGATTGTTAAAGCAGTATTAAAAAGTTTTCTTGTACTGCCCAACACTAAATATAGTAGAATTCTTTCCTGGGGTGCATATTTTATGGTCTCATTAAAACAGAAACAATCACAATAAGTTTCCTTCAGCACAAATTGTGTTTTTAAGTAATGTACTAATAATGTGGCAAACACAATGATGACTTAATCGTGATTACTCTATTAGGTGAACTTAAAACCTATTAATGTCCAAAGTTTATTCACACATTTTACTCTTAATCCCTTGTGGCTCTTTAGCTTCTTGAGAAGAGTAGCCAGCAAGGACCGACACCATGGTCCTTGTCAAATGATGGTCTCCACACAGATAGCCAGTGACCCTAAGGCTCCAAAGGCTTACTGAAGGACCTAATTCTACCCCTCCCCAAAGATAAAGAAATGCACACATATACACATGCATGCAAACTGTACAGAGAAACTAGAGGAAGAGGTTGAGAGAAACAAGGAAAAACAGGTAGAGGAGGAAGCCCAGCTTAGAGTTTTCATAGAATCTGACAGCCCTTTGCTGTTTTTGTCTTATGATAGAGTAAGCGACTTCACTTTGACTTTTCACTTTCATGCACTGGGAAGGAAATGGCACCCCACTCCAGTATTCTTGCCTAGAGAATCCCAGGGATGGGGGAGCCTGGTGGGCTGCTGTCTATGGAGTCGCACAGAGTTGGACATGACTGAAGCGACTTAGAAGCAGCAGCAGCAGCAAGATGCTTTTAACTAGAGAACCAAGTGTTTGGATGTATCACAGGTAGAAAGTGGTAGAAACCATGATAGGTTTGGGAAAATTGTGGGAAGAAAGACTAGAAAGAGGCTCCTGTGACCTGAGTGGAGAGTACGGAGAGAAAAGCCAGGGGGAGTCTGAGCAGCCCTTCTAGGACTTTCTAACACCAGATGGTTATCCATGGTCTCAACTCTGAGAGTGCCAAGAATGTATTCTCTTAAAAAAAGGAAATAAACACAGAAAATGATAAATTTGTTTTTCTTGATAAGGGTTTTATCCTGTTTTGCTTCATACTTTTAAAGTGTTTTTTCTTTCCTTGAAGTATCTGTAGATTGGTGGTGCAGGCTTTTCATCTAGTTGGTGTTGCCTATTTTGATTTGTAGAAAATGGGTTATATCAGTCCACACCAGTCCACTAAAACCCCAGCTCTCTACTGCAGAAATAGCTTGAGGAAGTGACAAATTACTGTACCTCATCAAACAATGATTAGGCTTAGTGTCTTTTAATAATGAGTGTGACTCCACATGGGAAGAGAATAGACTGGCAGTTTGTACAAAGATAATTTCCTAGGGATTTGGGTGATATTTAAATTTTAATCACTTTAGATTTGGGACTATGAGTGAGCTGAAGATATAGGCCTAAAGATTCTGTCACTCAAGGCCCAGAGATGCTTGTCTCTTTGTTGACACAAGTGACTGGATGGCCCAGGAGATGCTGAATTGTGTACATTGCATTTTTCTGTGGGATTCTCGGGGGGAGAACATCTAATTGAACTTATTTCTTTCACACTGAGGTGTTGTGATTTGTTGTTATTGTTAAGTCTGTGGATAAAACTGTCTTCTGTTTTTTTTCAGTTCATCCAAAACAATATACAAATCTTCCCTTCAGTTTCATAAAAATTAAAAATAGACATTGAGGCCATAGAAGGCACAAGGATTTTTAAATTTTATTAATTTTCCTAATTGTAATCACAGGTTAGATACTGATAATAACAGTTTGGAGACATGAAAGAAGATAAGCGCACATCATGTTTATTGGATTCACTGTGGGTGCATGCCTTATTTTGTGAGCTAACCTCGTTTATATTATTTTCAATGTGCTGGCGTGCAGATTACAGAAAGATTGGGAAGCCGAGAGATTTATTATTTATAGAAGGTGGACAGTAGAGTCTATTGCTTTAGGAAAACACACAGCTCAGAGCAGCAGCCGGTCTGACGTTAATGAATCATGGCAATGGCAGTGACCTTGAGAAGTCATCCATCTCATTCACCCCGTGTTTTTGCACAGGTCTGCATCTCTCAAACATCCCCGGGCAGAACTAACTTGTCTGCCACATGTTGGTTGAGATCCCTGGAAGGAGGGTCTTCTCTGGTCCTCCTGGCCAGTGAAGATCTGGTGATCCTGCGTGGTCTCAGCATCCCTCACAATCACATTGGGCTGGTTTTATTCATTGCTGCCTGGTGGAACACCCTTCAGAGCCTAAGTTTTTCTGTCCTTTGGAGCAAAAGCCAAAGTTAAACTCTAGCAAAATAAAAGATCTCATCTGTGCACAGTACACGAAATGGTAAATTGTCCCAGGCGGACTGGATCGCCTTTCAGTAAACTAATACTGCCGAGATCCATTAAGGCAGTAGGGGGCTGCCAAGTACTCACATCCTAGACTCATCAACTTGTTTTTCTGCTGACCACTCAGTCAGTCAGCAAGAACAATGTGGTAAGTCCTAGATGATAAACATGGTTCTTTTTCAGAGACAGAATAGATCACAGCAGAGAAGAAAAAATGTTTCAGATGAGAAAAATAAATGCCAGAAGCAAGGTCCTTTCAGATCCACGAGAATCTCATATTCCATATAGAAATTTGGGTGTGAGGGCATTTAAAAAACACCCCACACCAGGCCCTTAGTCTCAGACACCTGCATGTCTGCGGAACATCTCAGGGAAAACCCTTAACTCTGTGGCATGTTAAGGGCAAATTTCAGTACTTGTTTAATAGAGTAGAGACATGTGTTGCAATGAAATGTAGATCTGCTGTTCGTATGGATTTATTGTGCTGCTCTAGCATCTTTATTATTTCCTATAAAATACAATCTGATTTAAAAATAACTGGTCCTATGACACTTACAAGGTTGAATCTGATGGAATGTCCATTGCAGATAAATAGCCCTGTAAATAATTTATGTCTTTTGTCTCTTATGTGTGGATTCTCTTAGACCTACAGTAATTAGCAATAAGTTCTGGAGTAAACTAGTGAGTGAAAGTATCAGAAAGTCATGTAGGTTAGTGAGTTCTATTGATTCTTTAAAATAATTTTATAGTAATGACTATGGGAAAGAAGCCAGTGTTTTTCCAAGTCTGATTAATGGCTGATTTAGTTCATAAGACTTAAAGCCCAAAGCAAAGATTCATTTGTTTTCAGTTCTGTTTTATGTTTTTTGGAGCATTGACGCTTGCATAGTTTATTTAAATGAGGTACATTTATGATTTTTAATATGAGTGTCCTCCCATTTACACAGAATATATTCAAAAAGGCAGGATGAGTAAGTAGTCCTGACTTTGAAACAAACAAAGGCAACCTGGATTCTATACTGGATGTCAGTTCTCTACTAACACTGACATAATTAAGTCCCTTAGATTGCAAATAATAGAAATCTACTCAGACTGGCTAAAACAGACTGGGAGTTTGCAATCAGGATACAGGGGTAGCTGATGGAACAAAGGAAAGAAATGTAGTCAGGCCTCACTAGAGACCAAAATAGGGACTCGAAAGCGGTTGTGAGCTGGTGTTATTTTTATTGACCTTCCAAGGGTGTACAGTCCCCTGTCTCCCCACTACTTCTGTCTAGAGACTTTCTCTTCTTCTGTGACAATATACCACCAATCAGGGTTGCCTTCATTTCAGATTTATATTACTTCTGATTTCAAGAAATACCAACCACCTAGCTGGAGCAGTAATTCCTAATTCCAAATTCCCAGAAACAGACTCAGTTTAGCTCACCTTCTCAGGTGGCCAAAGAGCTGTGGCCAAGGGGACAAGGTAGTTCAGCACTGAAAGGGCACTAGGGAGAAAGTTCCAATTTTGCCTAAGATATTTCTTGTTATCCCTCTTCCCTTACCTGCCTCTCTGCTTCTGTGAGTATTACAATACTTACATTTTTTTTTAGAGCAGTTTACTTCCAAAGTTGCAGAAGAGAAGATACTGAAGATGTTTCAGGCAGAGGAAGCTGCGGGAAGGAGAAGCTGCGGGAAGGAGAAGCTGCATAGTGAGTTTGAGGGAAATGTATCCAGTTGTGCCTCATCGAGTATCAAGGAAATGGCGCAGAGAGGAAACTTGAGGAGCCAGAGATTTTGAGGCCCTGCTGGGACTCTAGAACTTTATCTTGAAGGCCATATATGTGTTTTGTTTGTCTTTTATCCTGCCAGGGAGTTAGTTGGTTATCAAAAAGTTTAATCAGAAACTTACAGATTTTGTATTTTCAGAAGCTTACTTGGGCTGAAGTTTGAAGAATGGATTGGATAGAGAAGGGCAAGAATAGAGGCAGAGACATGATTTGAGTGTCTCAGGTGGGAGATGAGAGTCTAAACTCGGGCAGAGTGGTGAAAGGGAGGAGGACATATTTGAGAAATCTTGAGGAGGTACAGAGGGCGAGATATGCTGTGGGATGGCTGTGAAGGGAGAAGAAAGGAATCAGAAATAATGAATGAAGCAGGCTTGAGTAGAAGATAGTGAATTCAGGATTGGACAATTGAGTTTGACATGTCTGTGGGACATCTAAATAGATATTTCTAGCATCTGAGTCTGAAGCCTGATTAGGACTCAAGGGATTAATTGGGATTCACAGATACTCAGATGTAGTTAGAAGGATGAGAATATATACAGTCACCCCAAGAGAGCATGCAGAGAAGGGGTGTTTAGGTGAGGGCCCATTAACAGGCTCCAAAGATTCTAATGAATGCTCTGATTGTGTATAAACTTTTATACAGATGTATTGGGAATGGGAATGAGGAAAGGGTCCACAGCTTTCATCAGATTCTCAAAGAGGTCTATGAGTCATAAAGTGGTTAAGGAGCTTAACATGCATTCTGGAAGGGAGCAATACTTTCTCCCAAGGGAGTGAAAGCTGGTTTTTAGGGGCCAAAAATTCTTACTCTCTCTGTGTGTAAAATGTAGATATACAAACACAACACAAGCATACACAGTATGCCTAGGTTATTAAAGATCGTAGGGGCAATAAGAAAGAAAATGTCTTAAAAGACTCCTTAGGGAGGTGATAAAAGGGTGGGGATGAAAGGATGCAGAATGGCCTGAGAGGAGCAGTAGGTTTAAAGTCCAAGACAAAAAGAATCTATAGTTTTCATTGCTGTACCACTTCTTCCTCCTTTCCAGTATCACATCACCATGACCACGCATATACCCAGTACATACTTTCTGAAAAATTATATTACACTGAGCTACGTTTACTTGGAGAAGGAAATGGCACCCTACTCCAGTACTCTTGCCTGGAAAATCCCATGGAGGGAGGAGCCTGGTAGGCTAGTCTATGGAGTCACAGAGTCGGACACAACTGAGCGACTTCACTTACACTTTCATGTTTACTAGTACAGGGAATAAAGGGAAAACATGACATTTTTCAGAAAGAGGTCTTTTGTTTTTTTTTGCCATATCTGCTGCAACATTCCTTCAAGATGATGTACATAATAACTGTTATCTGATACCTGTTATTCTAATAACTGTTTAGAATAGAATATTCTAATAATTGTAATTCTAATATCTAGAATTAGAAGCACATTTTAAAAACCAATTTTTTACATTAACAAGATGTACCTACTTACTCTGTTGGCTGACTGAGAAAGAAAGCACCATTTGTGGTCTGAGGCTGCTTAGAAGCTTCCAAGAATTATTCTCCCTTGGGCCTTTTCTCCACCTCTTCTATCGCTGATAACTTCCTTCACTCTAGGTATCTGTTGAGTCCTCACTGTGTGCATGACACCAGATCTAANAAGATGTACCTACTTACTCTGTTGGCTGACTGAGAAAGAAAGCACCATTTGTGGTCTGAGGCTGCTTAGAAGCTTCCAAGAATTATTCTCCCTTGGGCCTTTTCTCCACCTCTTCTATTGCTGATAACTTCCTTCACTCTAGGTATCTGTTGAGTCCTCACTGTGTGCATGACACCAGATCTAACTGTTGAGTAGCTTTGCAGAATTCAAAGAGTATCCAGTACGCTCTTTGAGTAGCTTGTCTCCGCCCCCCCCCCACCCCCCACGAAGGAAAAGCAGCAGTTCCTTTCAAAGGCAAGCCACTGCTGCAGCACAATGCCAGGAATCACTTTCTAAGTTCCTTCTTTTCAAGGAAAGCTATGTCGCTATAAAGTATCAAGAGACTGCCACTTTACTATGTAATGTATTATGTACATTTCTAGTCTTAATTCTTTTATGAATTGCTTATTAAAAAAGATGGTCAAATTAACCAGATTTCACTAATCTTCCCATTCTTTTAATGTAAATTATTGGCCACCCTTGGGGCCAGAGCTGAGAGCAGCAACTTTTGGAAGGGGAAAGCAAGATCAGCAGGTTTCTGGCCTCTGTGGTTCAAGTCAGAAATCGTTTATCTGCATTAACTCTTGTTCTAAAGTGTTCACATTTTAAAACACCTGTAGGTGAAGGTATTCATAGGGTAAATGTCTGCTTTGTGCACCTCAAGAAAAACAACTTGACTCTGTGAACCTATGTTCATCTGGAAGCCTTATTGCTGAAAATGGAGCTGTCATCAGGCCTCTACACTCAGGACATTGAGAGCATGCCACATGTGCTTACCTAACCAAGGACCAAATGCAGCCAAATTGCAATAGCAACAGTACAGGAATACTAGAAGAAACAGCATATATCACTGCAGGGAAAGATCATCCTTCTTTCCATTCCTGGTGAATGGCGTTAAAGCTGAAAGTCTGTTTTTTCCCTTCTGTTCTTTCAAAAAGGCCCATAAAATAGATCACCATTACATTTATCATCCTTTTCTTTTTTTTTTTTTTTTTTTGGTAAAATCAATCACAGATGTGTGCTTAAACTATTTAGGAACATTTTGATGTTTAGCAACCTCTAAAATACTCGATTTTAAATACACATTTTGTCTTCAATTCATAAACCAGTAATTCAGAGGCCAGGCCTCTGCTTTACGTATACTCTTCAGTTCTGCCATGTAATGAAGTGTACAGTATATATGTGCTTTGTATGATGTGCTTCGGGGACAGCTTTCCTTTTCAGACCTTGCTTTTTGTGTCAGCTGACTAGCACCCGCAGTGCTAGGGAAATGGAGTGGTTCCTTGGTGACTCCCAATAGCTGTCAAGATTAATCTGTAGACAGGAAAAGATTTTCCTTGAAAATAAGCTGGAGGAAACTGCCAAGCAATGGCTGCACATCATTCTAAGGAGATACTTATTGCCATGATGGAGGCAAGGAACGGGGACACTTATTTTGCAAATTTAAATTGTAAGCCTCTTCTCAACAAGTGAAAAATCAAATTGAGTGGGTTTTTAAAAAATATTTCACTTACAGATTTTTTTACATTTTGGTAAGTCAAATCTGTCCACTTATGAAGCAGGTCCTACTCTTTCAGTTCTGAAGAACTCTGAAGAATTCTGGCATTTTTCTCATCCTTAACCACTAGAGGCCCAGATGCCTTACAGCAGCAAAGATGAGACCCAGGGTTCCCCTTAACCGCTTCCTTTTGAGTGAGAGATATCCAGTTAACATTGAGATGAAAATCTCTCTTTTCTCTTGTTTCTTCTGAACCTCGTTTCTGGAAACTAGTAGTTGTCTAATTTATAAGCAGTCTTTTCTTCCATTTTTTTAAAGCAGAAATTAAAAAAAAAAAAGCTCTATCTACAAATTATTCATTAAGGAGCATTCAAAAATTTTACTTATGGGTCGAATTGGTCTTCAGGGATTGGTTCTTCAGTTGTGTGTGTGTGTGCGCACTCAGTCATGTCCGACTCTTTGTATCCCTGTGGACTTGTAGCCCACTAGGCTCCTCTGTCTATGGAAGTTTCCAAACAAGAATACTGGAGTGAGTTGCCATTTCCTACTCCAGAAGATCTTCCCTACCCAGGGATTGAACCCATGTCTCTTGCATCTTTTGCATTGGCAGGCAGATTCTTTACCACTAGTACCACCTGGAGAGCCCTGTAATAGTAGCATGAATGGCATGATTATAAATGAGTCAGATATTTGCTACTTGTTTTCCTTCAGTTCTCATAGCTATGCAGATTAGCCCCCGGGTCTATGGCCTGACTTACGGACAAATGCAAGTTTAAGTTAAAAAAAAGAGGCGACGGCAACCTGTGGTGCAACAAACCATCCCTGTCCCAGATAGGGCAAGCCAGTTATATGATATACTGAAACATAGCCTTCATGACATACCTCTTTATTTCCCAGTTTGTGAGCTTGAGCAAGTTAGTTAAATACTATGAGTGTTCCTCAGTTTACTCATCTCTAAAATGGGGATAGTGGTAGTGCTTTACTTTATAAGTCATGAAGATTTGATGAATTAAAATGGATTAAATGCTTAATACAGTGCCTGGCATATACTCAGTGTTCAATAAAATGTTAACTGCTTCCTTTTTTTCCTTGCTGTAATTATTCTGTTAGTATCATTCAACATTAGCCTTGATGTTATAAGTGTTAGACTTTAGCACAGTCCTGAAAACACCTTTGGAGTCTGGAAACTGCTCAGTCTCTCAGTTTCTATTGTCAGAGGATTTCATTTTCTTAGGTCTTAATTCATTTACACCAAGCTGGTAACTTACTGAATGATTTTGAGGAATCTCTGGGAGAAGTCATAGAGCAGAGAGAATTCGTCACCTCTCAGGATCCCCAGGGCCTTATCTTATTCATTAACCTATTTGGCTTACTTTTTCTCCAGTGTGTAGTATGTCAGTATTTTCATTTTATCCTTTTAGGAGAACTGGAAAAAAAATAAGGTTAAAGGATTTGGTCTAGGTTACCTGGGTTTGGTAACAGAACTAGTCACAAAAACCATTCTGACTGCTCTTCATGGATGTGGTTTATTACGTAAAGTCCTTCCACAGCTAAGGTACCATATGTGTGCCATATCACATTTGCTACCAAGGTCAGCCAAGGAATATTGCAAAGTGTTTTTTTTTTTTTTTTTTAATCTCATGAGTTGAATTCCTTAAATGTTAAATCTAAATATTTTATCATAAATATTTAAAGCAAATAACCAATTTCCACTTAATCATAAAGCACAACTCTTGTTAGTCTGAAAGCATTTGCATGGAAAATTACACATCACTTTAATGTATTTTCTGTCTGCTTTTGTGTCCATATAAAAATAACAAGCCACAGATGCACAATGACATCATCATCACTGAACCAAAGAAGGAAGAAAGGGAAGTTACTTTGTGAGCTGAAGATGTAAACTGTTCCCTGTCAGGCGGTCAGTGCTTTACTTAGTCTTTTTAGGAGGGAGTCCCTGTGTGTAGAGTCAGCCGCAAGATCAAGGACAGTTGACACTCACTCCTCCTGCAAAGTGAGTCCAAAATTTAAACACAATGTCCTCCAAATGTCCCTTGGCATGAATGAATGTGATTTTTTCCTTAATGCTACATTAGGTTCTCTAGTTTGTCCCACTCAGCTCCACTGCTTCTTCTCTAATGTTGTGTCCAATTTTAAATGGTTTGAATGATGGGCCTTCCATCTTTTACCTGGCCAGTGTAACCCCAGAGTGCCTAAGATTCACATGGCCTTGTTACTCCCTGTGACAGTCATGCTGCAGCAGACCTGAGAGAGAAGTGGCACAGCTCACATGATTTTAATTGCTGCCTAATAGGCTATAGCAACCTGAGCATTTTATTAAGAGGGCATTTAAAATTAGCATTATTATTCTAGAAGATGCTTTCACATTGCAGTAAAAATGCTGAGAGAATGTCTGATGTGCAACCCAGTTTTGCCATTTTCTTAATTTCTTTAATTTCTTACCATTACTCCTAGTAATGTACCTCTCAAGCCATTTTATCCTCTTTGTACTTCTCTGATTACATAAATAATATTATCTTCTTCCTTTCTGTTTTTCCCAGAGTATTTTCCCAGAGTATTCAGGATAAGCGTAATCATAATAATAGAATTGGGGATTATTACATGGAGACTTTTTAGAGTTAGAGTAACTTTTTAAAAAATAGATATTGATGAATCCCATAGAAGTAAGCAATGTACACCGTCTCATAGCAATAAGCAGGAGAGTTGTGTGTGTGTGTGTGTTTTAACTGTTATCTTCTCTTAAATCATTCAGTTCTGTCATTTCTGGGCCACTCTCTCCTGTTACTGACACTCCCATGAGTGAAAGCCAGATTTCAATATCATCATCTTTCTAGAGAGGAATTTTTATCTCTCCTCTGTGATGATATTTGAGCAACTCTGCCATCATACCATGGTTATTTAATTCTATTGTATTTATAAGCAATTCTCCAACCTGCTGACAGTTGTCACTTAGAAACCTTATTAGTGTTTTTCCTTTCCTCTCTATACTCATCAAATCCTGCCACCGGGCACCATCTGTGCACTGTCCCATCAGCATTTGGCTACCTTATAAACAGAAGTTAAAAAATAAGATGCACTGTTTAATTGAGGTTTTTATATACCAAGACATAAGCATCTAGTTTAATACTCTGTAAAACACCCATGAAATATTCTTTGTCCTTTGCTCTTTGGGAGTAACTTATACTCCTCTAAAAAGTAATTGCACAGAAATATTATTTGCTTTGATGAACTTTAACCGTCTTTTTAAATTCTTGTATTCTTAAGTACAGTTCTTATAATGATTACCGTTTGTTTATCCATGTTGATTCATTCATTTAGATAACATTTGAGGACACTGTTGCATTCTACTGGGCACTATGCTGGGTGCTTTGAAAAAGAAAATAAGCAAGAAAAGGTCTCTGTTTTCAGGAATATCAGAGTTCAATAGGGGAGGCCAAAAAGCAAACACTTAACTATCATACAACGTGTGTGTGTGTGTATGTGCATGCTCATCTGTGTCTGCCTCTTTGTGAACCTCATGAACTGTAGCCTGCCAGGCAAGAATACTGGAGTTGCCATTTCCTACTTCCAGCCAGGGAGCAAACCTGCATCTTTTGCATCTTCTGCATTGGCAAGCAGATTCTTTACCACTGCATTTTTATGACTACCACTGGGAGTCATACAATGTGAGACATGCTCTAATAGAAGTTACGTGAACAATGGTGAGGGAGGAATTACTGCTTCTTAAGATAAGTCAGTACTAATGGGAGACTACATGAAGCATGTGCCCTTTGAGTTGGGCTTTCCAGGAGAAGTAAGGGAAAAAGGGGAGAAAGATATGCCCAGGAGCAGAAACCATGCCAGCAGGGCATAGAGACCTAATGTACATTGAAAAATAAACCATGAGTCAAACATAGGGCATCTGGTTGAAATAGCTAGTGATGGAGCCAGAAAAATGAGTGGCAGTACACTGAAGTGGAATGCAGTAATCCGGAGCAGTGTTAACCCCAAGGTAGTTAACCTTTGCTCTTGAAACGTGTTTTTATTTATGTATGACTATAGGTGTTTGTTATGATTTAGACCAATGGTTCCCAGCCTTAGGTGTGCATTAAAATCTCTGCCTCATTCTGATTAGAATCTCTAAGGGTGGCATCCATATATTTTTAAGTTCCCTGGGTGATTCTGATGGGAAGCCAGGGTTGAGAACCATCAATTCAAACCTCCTCAGTGTTTAAACAGGTACCAAAAAGACCTTGTCTCACTGAAACTGGTAGGTGATACCCTTAAATCAGAAACCATTCAACCTGTAGGTTGGTAGGAAGAGCAGCCTTTGGCCTTCTGCACAGAGTTCTTTCCCCTACAACTTGTCTTTAAACATGCTCAGATAACTTCCACCTGCTAAGGGTAAAACAGATCCTTGTAGCATCATCTTGTTTTACTCTTCATAGCCAAGTCCTGTGCTTCCATTTTTAATTTCTGTTCCAGCCAAGTGCAGTCTAGACAGTTCTACTGCCTAGCCCACAGTCCTCCCAGACTTCCTGGGTGTTGCACTCCTGCATTTGGGCATGCTACTCTTCTCTCTGGATTTTTCTTCCATGCACATTTTTTTCTTGACATCCCCAGTCATATTTCAGCATTGAGCATCACCTCTGAGGTCTCTTGCATTATAGGTCATTCTTTACTGACTGAGCCACCAGGGAAGGCCCCACACCCAAGAAGCCTTCTGTAATCTCCCCAGTCTGGATTAGGTGGCATTCCTTTGTGCTATTATGCTATTTTGTGTAGTACTTGTAAAATAGCATTTATTAATATATATTGTAATAACTACATTAAAACAGTGGGCCTTTTAGGAATTGATTTATTTATATTTATTTCCATATCTAGTGGTTCACAGTATTCAGCATATAATAGTTCCTCAATTTAAAATATTGCTAAATTAATGATGTCAGATACAGTCATAAAAGCGAGTACCTGCTATTCGCTAGCGATTATGCCAATTACTGAGCACTTAGTATATGCCTTGTCAGGTACTGACCAACCACTTAACACATGTATCATTTAACTCCCTGAAGTTAGGTCATGTTATTTTCCCTTTTATGGATGAGGAAACAGAGGCTTTGAGAAGTTAACTTTGAAAGCTGAATTGCTCTTTTTGGTGTCTTTCTCAAATTGGAATTTCACATTTAACCTGAACTGAAGGACTTCTTTAATGTAGTCTGTAAATTTTCTAAAATGTACTACATAATCATCCAGTTATATTTATTGTGTAAATTGGCGGTATTACCAGTTGTCTCTGGTGTTTATCAAAGAACTTTTTTTTAAAGATGGGATCCTAAGTGGCTTAACTAGTATTTTTTTTTTTTCTTTTTGTCTAAAATTTATACTTTTGCTAGCCTTTTCAGTGAAAATAGAGGAGCAACCATTTCTTCTGTTTGGGAATTAAGAGAGACCAAATGATTAAAATCAATAGACTGTGCCACAGCCTCCAATTTCCCATCCTCTCTTCCTACCAAAGAATCTCTGGAGCCAATAGTTTGAAAACCCTCCCTCAGAAACCTGCTCATAAATAGAAAAATCGGCTAGTTTGACTTTCCCCCTCTGCTCCTTTCTCCTCCTTCCTGCTAATGAGCAGTGAAATGGCCTAATGACTGGGACCAGAGGGAGGGGAGGGCAGAGAAGAAAGCCTGAGTAATCTGCACACGGAATTATCAGCCTCTGTGTAATTGAGCTTTCTTTGGCTTCCTTCATTTTGGAGTTTAGCATTTTAAATATACTGAGGGATGCACTGTTTCTCCAGGCTCTGAGATGAGCCATGTTTTCAGTTTCTGCCATGATCATTTTGATCCACCTCTGTGGCTAGAAGACCTGTGCTTCTGATGGGGACTCCAGAAAGGAAGCTGGGAGGACTCTGAATGAATGACAAGGTTCTGTTTTCCACTGAGAGTCAAACACACAATGGCCTTTTCATGCCGTTGTCTGTTTGACTGTGTGTGATAGAGGCTGGAGAACATGTCTGTGGCAGGAGTGGCCCTGGAAGATAAGGAGAATGCTGAGCAGAAAATGAATGCAGCCCAGGTTCACAAAAGTCCTGGAAGGGGAAATAGCTATTGGTGGTGGAGGGTGATCATCTGTCCTGGTTTGCCTGAGACTAATCTGCTTCTTGGACTGTGAGACTTTCAGTAGTAAAGCCAGCACAGTCCTGGGCAAACAGGGATGGTTGGGCATCCTGTGTGCTTAACTTCCCTTATCTTCACAAAAAGTTCACAGTCAGTTAGAAATTATTTCCTATTACCTTTAAATCCTAACTCACTGAATGAAAACAAACCAAACCTTGAGAATTTTCTTGGACTCCCTGGAATAAACAGTAAACTTGAATGGTGCCTTGTTGAAAGCTTTCCTCCTGTTACACCTGCGTCTTGTGCTCCAGTTGTCTGGTTTAGAACTCTTGGCCGCCCCACTCCCCGTGCCTGTGAGGTATTTCTTTGTTCTTCCGCCCCTTCTTCTTTTGCTTCTGCTGCAATAACNTGGTGCCTTGTTGAAAGCTTTCCTCCTGTTACACCTGCGTCTTGTGCTCCAGTTGTCTGGTTTAGAACTCTTGGCCGCCCCACTCCCCGTGCCTGTGAGGTATTTCTTTGTTCTTCCGCCCCTTCTTCTTTTGCTTCTGCTGCAATAACTGCAAGGATTAAAGAGGATGTACAGTATGTACTTTCTCTTACTTTGGCACTTGCGTCCCACAGCTCTGCTTCGATTCAGCTGGCTGGGCTGGGACTTTAGGGAGCCTCCAGGCGACTCACAGCTGAATCTATCAGGTCCCCTGCAGCAGCTGTTATCTGAAACAACTGGGTCCTGTGACAGCAGCAGAGGAAGGGTGCAGCACGAATGTGCAGGAAGAGCACCAGACAAGCCTGCCTCTGCTCCAGAGAGTCTTAATCACCCCATCTGCATGTGGAGCCTGGTGATTGTTCTGGAGAGAGTGGGAAGGGAGGAGATGGTGTTTTTCCACAGTTATTAAGATAAACAGAGCAGCCAATACTGTCTGTGCAGCTGTTCCAGTGTGAGGAGGAATGGAATTATTTTATTTTTACTCAGTGGGAATTAACACCCCCGTCTTTCTTTCTGAGAGAGGGAGACTATGGCTAACACAATAACTCAGTGATTTGAATCTTTCTGCAGAATGGTGATAATTTATGTGACTGTCTGGACATATCCCTGTTTGGACATTTAATTAGTGAAAAACCAGTTCAGAAGATAAAATAGCTAAATAATCTGAGGGAACCATTTGAAGATGTGGTAGAAGGAATAGGACAAGGATGGGGAGGGGATGGAGGAGCAGCTACAAGGTGACAGTGTTATTTCAAGACAAGAAAGAATAAGAATAAAGAGTTGTAGCCCTCAGGCTGAAGACAGGGAAGGAGATGAGGAAGAATGGTTATTATCTCTTGTGTTATTGTCCTAAGTACCAGACCGATTTAAAGGTTTACCCTTGTGGCCACAGCAGCTTGGAAGACACAAGGTCTCAGACTCAGTGAGTAAGTCCAGCAAAGATCCATGATTGAAACCTCTGTCCTTATAGGAATAATTATAGGCATGGACACACTTTGGTGAAAAGTATTATACTTAAGCTTTCAGATGATGATGGCAGAATGAACACACATTGATTCTCACATCCTTCAGAACCGGATTCTACTAGAATGACAGTAAAGAAAATTTTTAAAGTATTAATCTACAAAGATAAAAAAAAATGGGATGAAGAGATTAAAAACATGGAAGAAGTTGTAGAGCAGATGAAGAATTGGTTAATGATTTAACAGGCTCAAGAAAACTGAGTCCAGGGCTTCCCTGGTGGCTCAGTGGTGTGAAGAGTCTGCCTGCCAGTGTAGGAGTCAGGGGTTTTGATCTCCAGTCTGGGAAGGTTCCACATGCCATGGAACGGCTAAACCTATAAGCCACAACTATTGAGCCTGTGCTCTGGAGCCAAGGAGCCACAACTACTGAAGCCTCAGCACCCTGGAGCCCATGCTTTGCAACAAGAGAAGTAGCCCCCACAGCCATAAATAAATAACGTAAATTTAAAAAAGAAAACTGAATCCTAAACTACCAAAGCCTCAGAGGCTTAGAAATTAGGCACACCAGGCACCTTTGAAGCTATGATGAAGGAGGTAGATAGGAAGGGGCTAAAATGAGGAAAATTCGTTAACTGTGTGCTTTTGGAACAATTAAGAGCTCTGGCTTCTCTTCCCCACTTCATTCAACTCTGACTGCGTCTCTCCCACTCTGATAGAAAACTGGAAGATTATTTCTTCTCTTTTTTCCAATTCTGTGGAGATAAAACTGACATATAACATTGTGTAGGCTAAATGTGATGATACATAACATGGTGATTAAAAAAAAACTTTTTATTTTACATTGTAGTATAGTTGATTAGGGCTTCCCTGGTGATTTAGTGGTAAAGAATCTGCCTGCCAAAAAAGAGATGCAGGTTCGATCCCTGGGTTAGAAAGATCCCCTTGAGAAGGAAATGGCCACCCACTCCAGTATTCTTGTCTGGGAAATCCCGTGGACGGGGGGAGCCTGATGGGGCTACAGTCCATGGGGTTGCAAAGAGCTGGACATGACTTAGTGGCTAAACAACAGCAACATAGTTGGCTAACAATGTTGTGTTAGTTTCAGGTACACAGCAGAGTGATTCAGTTATACACATACATGGTATCCTTTTTCAAGTTCTTTTCCCATCGAGGTCTTAACATGGTGATTTGATAAAATATGTTGTGAAAGGATTACCATAATGTGTTTATTTAACATTTCCATCACCTCAGAGAAGTATCTTTTAAAAGAAAAACGGTCTTAACATCTAGTCTGCTTAACATCTAGTCTGTTAGCAACTTTCAAGTATGTAATACAGTTGTTAGCTGTAGTCTCCATGCAGCTCCATATTAGATCCCCAGAACTTATAACTGGAAATTTGTACCAGTTGACCAACATCTCCCCTTTTTTCCTCACTTCCCAGCCCCTGGCGACTATCATTCTTATCTATTTTTAAGTTAGATCATATAGTATTGTCTTTCTCTTTCTGACTTTGGAAATTTTTTTTTAATGAAGATAAAACAGAAGGTCTCTAAACTGGGAAACCGGGCACAAGTGAGAAAGATCATACTGTAGGAAGTTGAGGTGTCTGAGGCTTAGACTCCACCTTTCAGTGATATCTCCCCTGCCACACACACAGACAAATATGTTTTCCTTTTTCATCACTCTGAAACTCTGATAGTCAAGCCCATATCTTCGATGCATATGATTAGAAACATCTTTCTAGAATAATGATCAGTCCAAGAGAGAACTAAAGAATCTGAAAGTGAAAGTGAAGTTTTACTGACTATTGACCCATTCAGGCAACTATATCTTCAGAATTTCCTTTTATATGTCTGGGTTCCTTCCTGACAACCTCCTTGACAACAAGACATTCGAGGAAACTAATAAGAAACATGAAGACTAAAACAAATAGGAAAAAAATTATACAGGGAGATGAAAACATTTAAAAAATTATTGCTATCTTCAGAGAGATTAGACTAAATCTAGCAATCTTAGACCAAGAAGAAGCCATAAAAAAGGAGCATTTGAAAAATATGAAATACATTTGGAAATTTAAAATATTAAAGCAGAAATGGAAAGCTTGGTAGAGTGCACAAATGACAAAGCTGAAGAACTCTCCCGTAAAGTAGAATAAAATTACCAAAAAAAAAAAAAAAGATAAAGACAGCCACCATGTCTTGCTCCCCTTCTGCTGCACACAGCGGGGTGGGGCTTCAGGACCTTGCTTCAGACACTTCCTCCCCTACTTTAAATGATTTAAAACCCTCCTGTGGTCACCTCCTCATGCTTCACAGAGGACAGAGCTAGTGCACGTGGTCAATTCTAAGAAAGGCTGCATTCAACAAGAGCACCAAGGGAACCAATTCTTAGTGACTCCACGTCTACTGAACTCAATGACTGCAGGACTCAGACTGTATAGAGAGCACCTGGGATACTGCTTGGCCTCTGGTCCACCTGGAGACAATGACAATACAAATGGCTCCAAGAGGATTTTTCAGAAAGGATGGGTGAAGAAGCCTCTTTGGGCAGGAAAATCTTTGGTTCCCCACCCATCATAGCGTGTTGATAGCTGCCAACCCTGTCAGTACCAATGTTAACTGTGCCTGCTCTGAAATACTGACTGACTTCTTGATACAAGCTGATTCTTACTATGTGAATTGCTATTCCGTTAATTTGACCTGGAGTGGCTCAGATGGTAAAGTGTCTGCCTGCAATGTGGGAGACCTGGGTTCGATCCCTGGGTAGGGAAGATCCCCTGGAGAAGGAAATGGCAACCCACTCCAGTACTCTTGCCTGGAAAATTCCATGGATGAAGGAGCCTGGTAGGTTATAGTCATATAGGGTCACAAAGAGTGAGACACGACTGAGCGACTTCACTTTCACATTTTACTAATTTGACCCGAATGTTTTTCAGACCAATAAAAGCACCCTTTTTCAATACATTGCACTCCTTCCCCTGATTCCTGGGTTTTGGCACCAATAAGAAACCATAAACTAATATGTTATTTGGTGGGATAAGCAACTCAGTTGATTAATGCACTTAAAGTCCTCTAAATTTCAGTTTCAACCATAAAATGGAGATATTAATTCCTGCCCTCCGAGTTAGGAATTTATATACAGTTTGTGTATGGAGAGGAGTTATTGATATAGAATATAAGTTTTAAGTGTCCAAAAATTGATTCACAATTTTTAAAGGTTATATTCCAATTATAGTTATTATAAAATACTGGCTATATTCCCTGTGTTGTACAGTATATCCTTGTAGCTTATTTATTTTATACATAGTTTGTACCACTTAATTCCTACCTTTATCTTGCCCCTCCCTCCCTCTCTCTTCCCACTGCTGCTGCTGCTGCTGCTAAGTTGCTTCAGTCGTGTCTGACTCTGTGTGACCCCATAGACGGCAGCCCACCAGGCTTCCCCGTCCCTGGGATTCTCCAGGCAGAACACTGGAGTGGGTTGTCATGTCCTTCTCCAATGCATGAAAGTGAAAAGTGAGAGTGAAGCTGCTCAGTCATGTTTGACCCTCAGCGACCCCATGGCCTGCAGCCTTCCAGGCTCCTCCTTCCATGGGATTTTCCAGGCAAGAGTACCGGAGTGGGGTGCCATTGCCTTCTCCACTAGTAACTACTAGTTTGTTCTCAATACTGTGAATCTGTTTCTGTTTCTCTATATTGACTAGTTTATTGTTGCTTTTTAGATTCTACATGTAAGTGATATCATACAGTATTTGTCTTCCTCTGACTTACTTCACTCAGTATAGTACCCTCCAGCTCCATCCATGTTGTTGCAAATGGGAAATTTACATTTTTTTTTGTGACTAAGTAGTATTCCATTGTATGAATATGTGTGTGTGTGTATCATGTCTTCTTTATTCACTCATCTGCTGGTGGACACTTAGGTTGCTTCTGTGTCTTGGCAATTGTAAGTGATGCTCCTGTGAACATTGGGGTGCATGTCTTTTCAAATTAGTGTTTTCACTTCTTTCAAATATATACCCAGGAGTGAAATCTTTATATTAGAACAAAAGGTAGACTTATATGGAGTTTAAAAAAAAAAAGACAAATAGAGAAAGTATAAAAGTACAGGTAAAGATAAGAGGGTCCAATATTCAAAACTAGGAGTTTCATAAAGAGAGATTTTTAAAAATCCAGGGGAAAACGTCAATAATTTAAGAATACTTACTGAAATTGAAGTACATGGATTTCCAGATTGTGAAGGCCTTTTGAGTACCTGACCCAGTTGAAGATAATAGTCTCATACTAAGACATCATGAAATTTCATCATGTTAGGGAAGCAGAGAATATCTCCATGTTTCCAGAGCAGGACATGGTTTTTTTTTTTTTTCAGTTGAGCTATTTCAGTCCTAAAAGATGATGCTGTGAAAGTGCTGCACTGAATATGCCAGCAAATTTGGAAAACTCAGCAGTGGCCACAGGACTGGGAAAGGTCAGTTTTCACTCCAGTCCCAAAGAAAGGCAATGCCAAAGAATGTTCAGACTACTGCACAGTTGCACTCATCTCACATGCTAGCAAAATAATGATCAAAATTCTCCAAGCTAGTCTTCAACAGTATGTGAACCATGAACTTCCAGATGTACAAGCTGGTTTTAGAAAAGGCAGAGGAACCAGAGATCAACTTGGCAACATCCGCTGGATCTTTGAAAAAGCACGAGAGTTCCAGAAAGACATCTGCTTCTGCTTTCTTGACTATGCCAAAGCCTTTGACTGTGTGAATGACAACAAACTATGGAAAATTCTTAAAGGGATGGGAATACCAGGCCACCTGACCTGCCTCCTGGTAAATCTGTATGCAGGTCAAAAAACAACAGAACTGAACATGGAACAACACACAGGTTCCAAATTGGGAAAGGAGCATGTCAAGGCTGTATATTGTCACCATGCTTATTTAACTTCTATGCAGAGTACATCATGAGAAACGCTGGGCTGGAAGAAGCACAAGCTGGAATCAAGATTGCTGGGAGAAATATCAATAACCTCAGATATGCAGATGACACCACCCTTATGGCAGAAAGCAAAGAAGAACTAAAGAGCTTCTTGATGAAAGTGAAAGAGGAGAGTGAAAAAGTTGGCTTAAAGATCAACATTCAGAAAACAAAGATCATGGCATCTGGTCCCATCACTTCATGGGAAATAGATGGGGAAATAGTGGAAACAGTGAGATGCTTTATTTTGGGGGGCTCCAAAATCACTGCAGATGGTGACTGCAGCCATGAAATTAAAAGACACTTGCTCTTTGGAAGAAAAGCTCTGACCAACCTAGACAGCATATTAAAAAGCAGAGACACTACTCTGCCAACAAAAGTTTGTGTAGTCAAAGCTATGGTTTTTCCACCAATCATGTATGGATGTGGGAATTGAACTATAAAGAAAGCTGAGCGCAGAAGAATTGGTGCTTTTGAAATGTGGTGTTGGAGAAGAGTCTTGAGAGTCCCTTGGACTGCAAGGAAATCCAACCTGTCCATCCTAAAGGAGATTAGTCCTGAATGTTCATTGGAAGGACTGAAGCTGAAACTGCAATACTTTGGCCACCTGATGCGAAGAACTGATTCATTTGAAAAGACCCTGATGCTGGGAATGATTGAAGGCAGGAGGAGAAGGAAACGGCAGAGGATGAGATGGTTAGATGGCATCACTGACTCGATGGACATGAGTTTGAGTAAGCTCCGGTAGTTGGTGATGGACAGGGAGGCCTGGCATGCTGCAGTCCATGGGGTCACAGAGTTGGACACGACTGGGTGACTGAACTGATGGGTAAAAGTTTCTTTTAAAAATTTAAAAGAAAAGAAACGGTTAAAGCCAGTTNTCCACCAATCATGTATGGATGTGGGAATTGAACTATAAAGAAAGCTGAGCGCAGAAGAATTGGTGCTTTGGAAATGTGGTGTTGGAGAAGAGTCTTGAGAGTCCCTTGGACTGCAAGGAAATCCAACCTGTCCATCCTACAGGAGATTAGTCCTGAATGTTCATTGGAAGGACTGAAGCTGAAACTGCAATGCTTTGGCCACCTGATGCGAAGAACTGATTCATTTGAAAAGACCCTGATGCTAGGAATGATTGAAGGCGGGAGGAGAAGGAAACGGCAGAGGATGAGATGGTTAGATGGCATCACTGACTCGATGGACATGAGTTTGAGTAAGCTCCAGTAGTTGGTGATGGACAGGGAGGCCTGGCATGCTGCAGTCCATGGCATCACAGAGTTGGACACGACTGGGTGACTGNAGGAGAAGGAAACGGCAGAGGATGAGATGGTTAGATGGCATCACTGACTCGATGGACATGAGTTTGAGTAAGCTCCAGTAGTTGGTGATGGACAGGGAGGCCTGGCATGCTGCAGTCCATGGCATCACAGAGTTGGACACGACTGGGTGACTGAACTGATGGGTAAAAGTTTCTTTTAAAAATTTGAAAGAAAAGAAACGGTTAAAGCCAGTTTTATTTTAATGAGAATTCCAAACACAACTGCAGTAGCAGTGACTTTACTCATATAATAGAATCCTCTTGTCTGTTGAAAAATAAATTCTCTCTTACAAAGTGCACCTTTACCTTACGTGTGTTTCACTTGTAGGTTTTTCTTTCCTTGAACTTCTCAGTCAAATGTAAAGATTGACGTTTTCTTTCTGATCACGGACTTAACACTAATGCTGTGCCAGTAAAGTCTGTGTCATGAATGGTTGAACTCTTAAGTAGCTTAGGGGAGGGAGAAAAAAAAAATCCTTGCCAAACTACTCCACTTCCCAACCTGCTTGCTAATCCAGTAGAAATATGGTTTGGGACAGGCTTCAAAACTTCATCAGTGCATAGGACAAAAGGCATAAGTACAGGGAAATGTCTTTTAAAATGACTGGGCAAACCATTAGCTGTGAAGGTGTCCCATGTCTGCCCAGCCCCTATGACAAGCTGCAGGCCAGATCTGTAGTTCACCAGCAGCACCACTTGGAGCATCTTGCTCTTTTGTTTTCTGTTTTACTTGTGTTAAAGTTCTAACACGTTGCAGATTTTAAGAGCAGAAATCTCTTAGTGCTGCAGTTAGTATTCTTTCACGCTGTTTAGAAGCTGGAGTGTACAGGCTTCTACAGCATAATCAACCATACACTTCTGGCTTTAACAAATCCTGAGACAACATACCACACCAGTTTTGGTGCCCAGGACTAAAGTGCTTCTCTGTCTCCTCCTATCATTCGCTTTTCCTGTGCTGCCGGTGTGAGTGGTCTTTTCAAGTTTTCTGTAATATTATTTTTGTTTGCTTTGACTACTCTGCTTCTGATTGTTAGCTTTGTACGTAGTTATACTGATACCTGGATTATGTAAATCTATGGATCTTTTTTTTTTTTTTTCCTTTTCCTGATTGATTCTCGAGGAAAAGGTCCAGAATTTCCCAAAGGGCAAAGGAGGGTCCCTGAAATTTTCTGTGAGAATCAAAGCAGTGTGGCTTTTCTGGGTTGAGCTTGTTTTCTCCAAATACATTTCAGTTAGTTCTCTGTTAGCACCTGTTATTGCCTGGAACACAGGTTTCTTTGCATAGGTCATAAAGAATACAGAGGCTTTGATGGATGTGTGTTCTGTTGAGCTTTGAAATCTCCAGCCTGATTGTGTAAGTGTGTAGGGTTATGAGTTTTCTGTGAATGGAAATAATGCATGCAAGGCCTAGCATATGGGATGAGATCTGAAGCTCTAATTCCAGTGCTAATTTCTCAGGGTCTGGAGTGAAGATCTGTGCCCTCCTTACTCCCTGTGCTCTCTTTAATTATTCTTTTGACTTGAGGCTCAGTTTTTACTTCCATCATTCTGACCGTCTTAGGCAATTCTTGTCTTATTTCTCAGTATGTCAGATGTTTACATTCTTAGAAGGATTCTTAGATTTTTCCTCTGGGAGAGGTAAATTCTTTCTCTTTCTATTTGCCTCTCTTCCTTCTGTATTTAATCTTCTACTCTAAAAGGAAACAAAGAACAGGCTCCTCCAACCCTTCAAATTATAAGTTACAATAAGTGGCATATCCCCACCATAGTCTTAGGTTTAAAAAAGAGAAACTTCCCTTACCCATCATGATCCTAAAGCAGGCTTGCTACAGGTCAGAGCCACCAATGAGTTCTTACAGATTCATAGGGAAACTAACAAATTTAATTTTCTTCTACTTTTTCTCTAGTGCACAGTTCCATTAGACTCATTTGTCTACATTCGTGGAAATGCACAGCCTACTGGATAAACTGAAAAAGATAATGCAGCCATTTTAAAGATAAAACTGGTGAAATTCTCTTTCCTGCTCCCAGCATCTTGGTCTAAGGGAAAAGTTAATGAAAAAATGCAAATATTGAACTTTTGGTAGTTCAGTTCTATTTCTTAAAATATGCTTTGTATTGGTTTCAAATGTTTCATTGAGTAGTAAAATTGGTTAGCAGTACTCCCATGTGAGACTGTTCACAGTAGCACATAACAGAGACAGAGAAAGGATTGGTTTATGCATATTCATGACCTTTCTCTCCCCTTCTCCTCCCTCCGTTGCTCCTCCCTTTATCCCTCTTTTCTCTTTCTCCCTTCTTTCTTCCCTCCATACCTCTCTCTCTTATTCACTTTTTGTTTTATATCTTTCACTTGCCATCTTGTCTTTCTGTAATCCCTTGAAAATTTGCAGAGCTAATTCTCTGGGGGGAAAAAAAGCAATAAAAAGAAAACTAAGACATGAAATAAATAAGACATTTCTTCCCATGGAATTCAAATCAGTTCCTCTTTCTAGTTCCTAAGAAATCTACTTAATTAGATGTTTGCCTATATCCTGCTAAATATGTACAATACACTCATTTACAGTATATCCATGTTCTCAGGCAAAGCTAATCACGCCTTCCCTTTTGACTCTTCTTTTATTCCTGGAGGGAAAGGTTTTCGTTAATATAACTGTTTATCCTTCCAGTTTAGCAAGTTTGTCTATGAAGTTGTATGCTAAATATCAATAGATCAGTTACCAACCAGTGGCTAATTATTTGATTTTTTAAATTTGTTGTCTGTCTCCTGACCTGAAATGTAAATTCCATGGGGAATAGATTTTACCTGTAGTATCCAATCCCATATCCCAGCACCCAGCAGGAGTAGCTGACGCATGCTCGGTTAATATTGATATTTGTTTGGTTAATATTGATATTTGTTGGATGAGACAGTGGTTGTGTGTGTGGGTTGCAGGGAAAGGATTATTTCTCTTTTAGCTATGTTTGTTTTGTTTACAGGGAGGACTTTTAGAGTTCATGCTGCTAAATTAGCTATTTTAAGATTAGGCTACCATATGTGAATAGGTCAGCAGCTCTTATGTCTTTTTACTTACCATGGCTACCAATATGGAGCCTGAGACTGGGAGAAATTAAGGAACTTGCCCCCGATTTTGTATCTAATGTATTGTGAAGCTCTGACTCGCACGTAGGTCATTCTTTCAGCTTAATCCTGTCAAAAATCATACAGTTTGATGGGTGTTAGTCTTAGCTTCTAAACTGCACTATGAACTTCTCCCGGTGAAGGTTTATGTCCTATCTTTGTGGTCCATTTCAAACAGTGTTTAGCAGAATTTCTTGTATCTAGTAAGTGTTAAATCTTGATCAATAGCAGACTGACCCAGTATACCTGCAGGGGCTATTAACTGGTAAATGTGCAAGTAGAAACGAATTAAGCAAATTTACATATTATATCACTTTCATATGATTTATGTAAATAAATATTATAGTTTTTTGTGATATTAATTTCAAATATGTTTTCATAGATTGAAGGCATTATGGTAGGTTTTAGGTTCTACATATGCAGAGATGGGGAAAAAAGCCTACGCACATTTCCCCCAAATAAAAAACAATGCTTAAATATTTATCTCTGATGTTGAAATGACTTTCTGCTTTGGGTTGCACTGGGTTATGATGTGTTAGTAGTTATTTACCAGTCTTATCCGCTCTGCATGCTTGATTCTTTTATAAAGCATCAATTTTCTCTGGAAACAAAATGACTTCTTGTTTTGTTTGCCCTTCAGGTTGAGTAGTGGAGTTGCTAGAATATAACTGTTCCCTCTGNCTGTCTGAGCTGCTGTTGAGGACTCAGAGAGAACAAAGGATAGCTGTCATATTTTTCAGCAGCTCTCCTTTCTGCCCACTGATGAAGTCACTAGCTGCCACTGCTCTTATCATCAGGTTAAATCAGAGTCTGAGTGTGCATTGGAGAGATGATGTTGAAAGAAAAAAATTAAGCTTAAATTTTACCTTTTACTCAAAATCTTTTGTGACAAAATGTAGGATCTACTACTTCTTGTTAGGTGTCATGACCCAGAAGCAAGTTTTGTTTTTCAAAAAAAAAAACTCTCTCTCTCCCATCCTCAGCCCTTGGGTTTTCAATAGCTTGGATAGTGGTAACTGCTGCCTGCAGGATGTTCCATTGTGAGCCTCATTAAGAAAATCTGCCTGTGATCGAGGATGGTACCTTGATGGTGCTTCTTCCTTCTCCCTCTGGACATTGCTCCTGGATCAGGGCTCGCTTTCCTCTGAGATGGACAGAGCCCCCGAGTTCTTAATGGAGAGCTCCAGGCTGCCCTACCAGTCACTGAAGTTGGGGGATTAGTTAAAGCCTGTTTTCTATTTCTAGTTGAGATCATCAGTGAAGGACAGAGTCCTCGGCTAAACGATTCCTTTCCTGGAGAAAAGGAGCATGGCTTCTTTGCTTTGACTTTGTTACCACTTTTTAGTGTGTATTTGAGTAAGGACTTTATGCCACTTTTGTAAATTAGGCTATAATTTTATGGAGACTTATAGAGTATTGTAGAACTAGAATAATTAAACTTGTTATGAGCATTACATATAACAGGCTAATCAAGAAGAGTGATGTACAGTGGTGAATTGCTAATTTGACCTCAGGATTATGCAGCAGAGATAACATCTTCATTTATATAGAACTTTTTTTTTATCTGGAGGCATCTCTCAATGCTTTTGCAATCATATATATTATCTTATTAGCTATCACAAACACTATCGTTAAGGCTGTAAAATATATTCCAGTACAGTTTTTTATTTTCAGTTTCCTATAATTGGGGGATGAGAGAGGGGAAAGTTCTTTAATTTCTCCCATTCCTGATATTTACACCAGAGTAAAATTTGGGAAATGACTGTTATCTAAACTTAGAGGCTGGTTCCATATAATGTTTTAAAAAGAAAGAGAGTGAGGAAACATTAGTGCATCCCCTTAGGTCAGCCTGAACTGTTAACCTTAAGAACTGCCACTGGGGGAAGGTCCTATTGCTCCTCTATCTCCTCAGTATTAGGAAAGCTATCTCTCCTTTGAAAGATTTGACCTAGAGAACAGGAAAATGATCTGATCAAATTCCACCAAACCACATTCCCACCAAGGTTGCAGATAGCAGCACTTACTGTCACGACCATGTGCGGTTGAAAATGCTCTGCTTGTTGAGTTCCTGTGGGTTTAAGGAAATGGATAAAATTAGATTCAGGCCAAGGTGCCAGGCTTAACAACACCCCTTCCATTCCAGAAAGCCCAGAGAGATTGTTACTGCCAGCAGTAAAGAGCAGCACAATCTGTTCTACTCAGACCATTTAGAACTTATTTTAAGTGAACCCCATCCACCTACCTAAACCCAGTAAAGTCAACAACACCTTCTGTCTGCCCTGAAGGCTGGAGAGAACAGATCATAGCCAACCTCCTGCTTACCCAGAGGGTGATGGTGAGCACAGCATTTGCCCTGACTCCACACAGGAAGAATGGTGTCTCCCTGCAGCGGGGATGGGAACACAGAGCAGCCAGTCTAGGAGAGGGCATTACTGTTGGTTATGAAGATGAGCGATCAGCTCATGTCAAGGAGCAGATGGCTAAATGAGGTGCACAGGGATTGCGGTGAGATTCAGGCTTGAAGAAACAGGAGGGAAAATAGCTCATGACACAGAACCCCCAAATATAGCCTCTATAATGTGAATTTTTTTAAATTGGCATTTACATTATACAGTTAACTGGGAGGGATGAGAAATGTAAGGAAATTACCAAATTAGTGAACAGCGATTAACTCAGAAGTAAAATTACATCATCTAAATGGAAGGTTGTTTTACACAGCGGAGGGAAGATATTACTAAAACCTTGCCCAGTCTGTCATCTGCTAATTGAAATCTGTTCGTTTAATACGCTTAATACGCTGCATCCTTCAGAGCACATAGTTCATAATTTGGGAGAGCGTTATCAGTTCATCTGTTATTTTTTGCCTTGCCCTTCTTTTGAATTCCAGGGTGTGTGTAGCACGTTTCATTCCCCATGGAATTGAGTGACACTCAGAAGAGTCCGTTTGTTCATTAACCTGTGAACTGTCAGGTCCCTTTGGAGAATGAAAGGGGCAAGTTGCTCCAAGATTAATGCTTGTTTGTCAGAGGTGAAGCCTCCAGGGAGACCCAGAGGGTGAATAGGCTGAGATGCTCAAGACCTGCCCCACAAAACTCTGCACTGTGTGCAGATGCCAGCTCTCTGCGGCCAGGAGGGAGGCTGCAGCGCAGGCTGGCTCACCTCTGCACATCACTTCCTCTGGCCAGGAGAAGGCATCCTAGCAGTCACGCTGGGGACTGGCGTAAGAACATAGGGTTCGCATCCTAATGAGAATTTAGGAGCAACATTAAAATACAAGAAACTGTGAGTGGTTTTCAGTAGTTTCTGTGGAGTCTTTTTTTTTTTTTTTACTCTAAATGAGAAAGCAGTATTGATTTCATACATTTCATCCAATGGGTGAAAGATTTCATTGAGTTGAAAAGTATTTGATTTTGTGTGTGTTTGTGCACCCGTGCACAGGCACGTTCCTAACCACAAGGTAAGGATAGAAGCTGTTATTCTCCAGTGTAAATGTCTCATGGATGTATAATTGTACTGACATTTGGGAGTTGAGCTGAACAGCCCCTGATTTGATTTTCTAGGTAAACCAAATCTAAGTTCTACTTCATTCTCTGGAAAGTGGTACCTCCCTCATTTTGCTGTAATTTTTCTAGACTCAGTTGGAGCTAGCCCCAGGGAGCAGCTACAGGGTCTGAAGCCTATTCAGAGTCTCTTTCAGTCCGTGCTCTGGTAGACTGTATGTTTATGTACTGTATCTTTTTCTGTTATCCTTGAATTTGTTATGATGGAAGCTCATTTTCTTCAACAGATTTTCTTCTCTTTTTACCCCCAGGTATATTCGCATAGTTGGGACTCACAACACAGTGAATAAGATTTTTCACATTGTGGCTTTTGAATGTATGTTTACAAACAAAACCTTCACTCTGGAGAAGGGGCTGATAGGTAAGTGTTACTGTTACATTTTTATGTATCACATAGCTATGTTATCTTCAAATATTTTGTTATTCCATTAACTCATCTTAATTCACCTGTTAATCAGCTTTGACTAAGAGCTCTGGTTGACTTGAATGCCTTATGGCTGAGTGACATAGAAAGGGCTTATATTTTTAGAAGTAGTCAAAATAATAATTCTAGTAAACTTAAAAGAGTGTAAATATTATACTAGTAGTTCAGAATTGGAAATGTTCTAGTGATTGATTCAGATTTGCTATGTGGGGAATGCTTGTGATAGTCAGGCACAGCCTCCTGTACCAACAGGCTTTTCTATATTTAATGGTAGGTAAGATCAGGGAGGATGTCAGTATAATATTGATCCAATGCTCCTACTTTCCAAGGCTGTGCAGGTATTTTGGCCTTTGATTTGATATGAACGGTGTGCTCAGCTATGAGAATATCTCCTTTTCATAGACACAGCAGTCCGTATTTGCCCTTTCTTTGTCAAATTCACCTCAAGAAAATGACTGCATGTAATTAAAATAAGACCAAGGTAACTAAATTACCATAGTGAAGATTATCTTGTGACCAGTTCAGCCTGGCTAATCTTTTGAAAGGACATTTTAAATTTCATTTAGTTGTTTGGTTGTTTTCTGTTGTGTTTTGTTTTTGCTTTTGTCTTAGGTCATGTCTGGCTGTGTCTCTAGTCCATCTCAGGCCTTAGCATTATGATACCATGAGTGGCTTTTTCTCTCTATTAGTCTTCTTTTATCCATGCCCACAGGTTTTTGTTCATTTCCTACCAACATCATATTTTGTAACTAACTAGATCCTTGAATCTGCACCTTTACTGCAGCTTTCTTGGAAAAGGAACTCTCTTATGTCCAAGTAAAGGGATAAGATACCCATGCCTTGATATACCTAAAGTAGTTCTTTACCTTTACAAAGGGGCTCATTTCTCATCTCCTCCCTAAGTCCTGTTCGTGCTGGGACACAGAACATATTGACAATGTCCTAAAAACTTGGTGAAAACTAGAATGAGAAAGATGAGGATAGCTTACAAATGTTTACTAATTCTATGAATGGTCAAAAGTCTAAATTTTCATAACACTTTTTGTTTCCTAAACATAATCCTTTAGGGAAATTTGAGAGAGTACTACTAATAAAATAGCAAGAGTAGAAATTATTCCAACATACAGAGAAGTTTTAGAGCTCAACTAAAATAAACAGTTTGGTTTTGACTTTGCAATGGGTGTAATTTTTAGTCTATAAATGTTGATAAGCCTTGTGACTTTTTTTGGAATTTTTAAAAATTTTAATTGGAGGCTAATTACTTTACAATATTGTGGTGGTTTTGGCCATACATTCACATGAATCAGCCATGGGTGTACATGTGTTCCCCATCCTGACCCTCCCTCCCACCTCCCTGGTGACTTTGAAACCATTTGAAAGGTAACAGTGGGCATTACTTGATATTATCAAGGCTTTGAATTCTGTTAGGGGGCATAGAATTGTGATGATGGAGTGTTTTGGAAAGGCTATTCCTTTTTACTTGCTGCCCATGTTGTTTTATAGATCAGACCTCACTGTGCATGTGACTGTATAGTTAAGAGCATCCTTACTGAGAAGGATCTTATTAGGAACCAAACCACCTTTGCAGCCATAGGAGGTGTAGAGCAAGCATCTGGCTACTCACTTCAGCCTGGGACACTGAATTTTGAGCATGTTATATAGAAGGCCCCTTTCCCTTCTTACTGGAGGAAGGACAGGTTTGTAGGCACTGTAATTATCGAAGAAACAAATCTATCTGGCATGAAAGGCCACTGCAGGGATGAAACTGAGAATCCATTGTAGTGAAGGATGCTGTTGTTGGTCTGTCTGTTTTGTCCAAACTGAGTTAGTCAGCATTTTCAGAAGCCATAATAGTCTCAGACATGTCAAGGGATGAAAGAAGACTGTAGGAAGGCTGCAAGTATTTCTGGTGACTGGTCAGACACTTTCTTCAAGTGCTCTTCAAAGACGCTCACAAGTTTGACTGCCAAGAGCACTGCAGTCACTTGCCTGTCGTCGTCCCTCCTCCAAATAGGAGCAGTGGCGCAGGCAGGCAGGTTGGTGCGTGTTCTTGTCGGCAGATGGCCTGCGGTGGGGTCCCCTCTGGCTCTGCTTTTACTGTCTTCATGGCTCAAAGTTGCCCCCATGCTGGGCAGACAGGGAGCTGGTTTAAGTCAAGAGAGCGTGAGGGTGATTCCATTATCCTTTTTCTGACATGGCAGCTGTGCCAGATTTACAGGGGCATTTGAAACGATAATGGCCAGCTTTCCATGTCGGTGATCCGGGTGCATTTTAGCTGTACACAGGCCTCAGGCATAGCCATTCTACAGGACCTCCAAGAAAGAAGTGGTCCTTAGTGAGGCCACAGTGTATGTCAGAATCTCCTGGAATTATTTTTAAATAGTAGTTGCCTACTGCTTCCTCTATCCTATGAGATATGCTGTCCTCCCTTGAGAACCACTGATCCAATGCCAGGTTTTCCTGGGGGAAAAATATAAAACTACAATAATGTCATCATGAATAACTAGTGGTATCTAGCTCTACCCTTATGTTTCGAGATTCAGAATTTCCATCATATTTCCTGGCCTTTGTTTCATAGTTCAGGCTACTCTCATTAGAGTAGTATTCTCCTGCTGCTGAGTGTGCTCAGTCATGTCCGACTGTTTGAGACACCATGGACTGTAGCCCACCAGGCTCCTCTGTCCATGGAATTTTCCAGGAAAGAATACTGGAGTGGGTTGCCACTTCCTTCTCAAGGGGATTTTCCTGACCCAGAGATAGAACCCATGTCTCTTGTGTCTCCTGCATTGACAGTCAGATTCTTTACCAACTAGCACTACCTGGGAAGTCCAGTATTCTCCTAAATTACTTTAAAAAATACTTGGGTCAGAGACATTACTTTGTCAACAAAGGTCCATCTAGTCAAGACTATGGTTTTTCCAGTAGTCATGTATGGATGTGAGAGTTGGACCACAAAGAAAGCTGAGCGCAGAAGAACTGATGCTTTTGGACTGTGATGTTAGAGAAGATTCTTGAGAGTCCCTTGGACTGCAAGGAGGTCCAATCAGTCCACCCTAAAGGAGATCAGTCCTGGGTGTTCATTGGAACGACTGATGTTGAAGCTGAAACTCCAAAACTTTGGCCACCTGCTGCAAAGATCTGACTCATTTGAAAAGGCCCTGATGCTGGGAAAGATTGAGGGCAGGAGGAGAAGGGGACAACAGAGAATGAGATGGTTGGATGGCATCACTGACTCAATGGACATGGGTTTGGGTGGACCCCAGGAGTTGGTGATAGACAGGGAGGCCTGGTGTGCTGTGGTTCATGGGATTGCAGAATCGGACATGACTGAGTAACTGAACTGAACTGAACTGTGTCTTTTAAAATTAGATTTAATGTTATTATTTAAAATGTATACTGATGTCAGGAGAAACATGAATTAAAAAACCATACCAGCTTTGTAAGATTTTAGTCTTTTCCACCGGTGTTTTTTTTTTTTTTTTCACATTTTTATTGATAGCATGTCACTCTTCGTACTGCTTCATTTGCACAGACTCTTGGGGAGGCTCTCTTTGGGGAGACTGTGGATTCATGCATTCATGGGAATGGGCCCACCTTAAGTGCACTGACCAGACATGGGCATCAGATTCACAGCTCTTCTTCCCCCTTATCTGCTGCTGCCACCACAGCCCTTTCTCATTTGGTGGCTGCTTCTGGGTAGTGCTGGGATGTATTCTTGCCTGGGAGAATCTTGCTTCTTTGTTAGGAGGCATTTGTAGGAAACCCTAACCTCTTACTGGCTGGTGCGTAGAAGAAAGTTAGAATAGATATGACTGCTGAAGAGATATGAGTGCTATTTAAACATTAAACCTCCCAAAGAATGTGTTTGCTTGCCTTGGCACTCTGCTTTGTGATATGTCTGTGGCATATGCCAAATCCCTCTAGTTTTTCATAATACTTGCCAATACTTCCTTTTCATTTAATCTTGTATTTAAATTCACTTCTTTGAATACCATCTTAGTTGTTCAAGTAGAGGGAATAATACACACCACTCAAGTTAAAGAATTACTGACTCATAGACAACCTGCTTTTATCTGTATGCCATCTACTTCCTCCCCAGAAGATTATTTCGAAGCCAGTTCCAGACACTCTCTCATCTTATCCATAAATACTTCGATATACATCTCTAAAAGTAAAGCCTTCCTTTTTGTGGCCATAATCACAATATCATTATAACACCTCAGATTGAATCATTGAGTATTAAATACCCAGTCAGTGTTCAGATGTTCATAATTGAATTAAAGTCTGGAGTGAGTTTAATGTGTTTTTATAGGTTATTTAAATCAGAATTCAATTAAGGTCCATACTGTCAACAGGTAGCTCTTTTGACTCATAAATCTCTTTAAATCTGTAGCTTTCCTTACACATGTCTATCCCTGTCTTTTTATTTTTCCTCTCTTTCTAATTATAATGTGTTTGTTGAAGAAACTAACTTTTTGTCCTGCAGTTTTAAACAGGCTAGGTTTTGATGATTAGATCCCCATAGTAACATTTAATGTGCTCCTCTGTTATATTTCTTGTGTTTAATCATTCAATAGAGGCTAAATCTGATTCAGGATTTTTTTCGTTTCGTTTTCCGTTTGTTTGTTTATAAAATGCTCTAAGGATGGTGGTATATGTCTGTCAAGAAGCAGAGAGAAATCTTTAGTTGCCTCTCTCTTTTGGATAGTCACATCCACTCATGGTTATTAATATTTCCTAGATCCATTCTTTCATAATTAGGAAGTATAAAATGGTTCTATTCTAATCCTGTCATTCCTCCTCTGTTTAATAACTAGAAAAACTTGCCTGAACACTCATTTGGTAATCCTAAAATGAAATTTGCCCAGGAAAGTAGGATAAATGTCATATTCTTTCTTACCACTTTTCAAATTAAAGAGGTAGTTACCTAACATCCTCCAAAGGTAACCAGTAAGATTTGTTTCTGGAGGTTTTGAGGGGGAGGAGGGAGGAAGGAGAATATTTATCATTTTGAATTTATGAGATTAAACAAATTGGACATCCTTTAATCCCTTGGATTATTTTTTATTGACATTCAGATTGTCCGCATCTCTAACTTCTTCATATTGGCTCTAGTCTTTCTAACATGCTCTCGGTAGTACGCAGCAGTTCCTTGGTTCCTGTCATGACACAGTGTACCAGCTTCATCTGTACATTTATTGTCTCTGATCTGGAATCCACCATTTCTGCAGGAAGCCCTGGTTCTGTGAAATGGGAAATGACATTTGGAAACCTCAGCCTAATCAATTCCTACTGGGTTGGTCACTATTCCTGGGCCTTTTCAGTAGACAGAAGTAGGAAATGAGTACATATATGTTTATTTATCATATATTCAACAGGTAAATTATATCAAGAGTGCATGCTGACATTTCTAGTTAAAATTCTCTACACAAAGCAAGCTCCGGGAGTTGGTGATAGACAGGGAAGCCTGGCATGCTGCAGTCCATGGGTCACAAAGAGTTGTGGACACGACTGAGCGACTGAACTGAACTTAACTGACACAAAGTTTTAACTTTTTGATCTTTCATCTTTTTTCCATACTGAAAATCTTGGCCTTTAGTGATAAAGCACAATATAATTCATTTGCTTTGTCCTCAGTACATACAAAATAATTGCACAATTACATTATAGTACTACTTTAAACCACATGATTTCTGAAAATAGCTCAAGATTTTTGCAGTAACCTTTTGGGCCCTTAAGGTATATCCCATGAGAGATGTACAGTAAAATTACTGTATTTTAAAGACACTTAGAATAATTCTTTGGATGATCATATAGCTATTTCAGTGTACATTTAGATTCATTTGTTCCATTTTGCTTTCAGTATTCGGTGATTGCCTTTAAATTTTTTTGTTTTATAATTGTGTAAAATATATACATAGTTCTAAAATCGAATATACAAAGCTGTTGTATGTATTTAGAGAAATTCAGTTTCTATTTCTGTCCCTTCTACTCCTGTAGGTAATCTCCTTTTCCCCTTTTTCTGGGGTTATCCTTCTTAGGGGAAAAAAAAAAGGAAAATAAGTAAATATATATGTAACTTGTATTTTGTATCCTCCCCAGCATTCTTAAATAATTGATAGCATACTATATTCTATACATACTTTATTCTTTTACCTTGCTTTTTTTTGTACTTAATGCTTTTGTAGAGCTAGATGTATAGAAAGATATTTTTTATTTCTTTTTAATAGCAGCATGGTCAAAGGGTAAATGCATGTATCTCTTTGTTAGATATTGCCAAATTCACCTCCATAGGGTGTATAACATCTTAAAATTCTCATTGGCAATGTATGATAATGTCTGTTTCCCTCATAGCCTGCCAGTGGAGCATATTGTCAGACTTTTGGACTTTTGCCAGTTCGATAGGTGAGAAATGGTATCCCAGTACAGTTTTAATTACATTTCTCTTGCAAGAGAAATTGAGCATCTTTTTATATTTTTAGAGCCATTTGCTTTTTTTTTCTTTTTAAATAGCTCTTCTCTTCTTATAAGTCTTACAGATGAATAGAGAATATGCTTTTTAGTAAAGCTTGAGAGAATAGTAAGTGCTTAACACTGATACCAGAGTGTGGTGCTTAGCTTTGCATGATTCTGGTCTCCCTTCTTAAGGTCTCCTGGCTCTCCTGGAAGGCATAAGCTCTCACAAGTCCCTTTCCTTGGCTCTGCTACTGCTAAGTCACTTCAGTCGTGTCCAACTCTGTGCGACCCCATAGACAGCAGCCCACCAGGCTCCCCCATCCCTGGGATTCTCCAGGCAAGAACACTGGAGTGGACTGCCATTTCCTTCTCCAATGCATGAAAGTGAAAAGTGAAAGTGAAGTCGCTGGGTCGTGTCTGACCCTCAGCGATCCCATGGACTGCAGCCCACCAGGCTCCTCTGTCCATGGGATTCTCTGGGCAAGAGTACGGGTGCTTAAGAGATGGTAACCAGAGCATAGAGCTGTAGGCTGAAAATTCAAGTCTTTTTTTTTTTTTTTTTTTAAACCCTTTCAGGGAGTAAGAAAACGCTTCCGTTAAGAACTTTAGGCCATTAAGTGGTATCTTTGTGTCCACCAGCATGGGTTCAAAAGACTGGTGGCTTTTTTGTTCGACTTCTTGTTAGTAATTGAGGTGGGGCAACCAAACCAGGCAGCACAAGCGCAGGATCTGTGTTGCTGGAGCTCTGGGAGCGCTCACTGCTGCTGCCACCAGGAACTGTGCTGTCTGAACAGGAACACTGGCGCCCGTGTTCATCAGCCTCTGTGCTACCTGCAGTGCTACCAGGAGCATCCTCCCATCCTCCATTCTCACTAGCTTCTTCTACTGGTAGAGCTTCAGCAAAAACAAAGCTACGGGGAGAAACCCACACCAGGCTGGCAAGTTTGGGGAGTGTAGTTTATGGAACTTTAGCCTCTGAGATATAGTGTAAAGCAAGGGAGAGAATGGAGCTGAAAGCAAATAGAGAGATGATGTGTGCAAAGACAGAATGTATAAAAGGGGCTTCAGTCAACAGGAAACTTCCCATCTGACTCACAGTAGCTGGATAAGCCCACTGGCAGGGCATAGAGACATGTGGAGTGGAGAATGCCAGATAAAGGCACAAGCAGAGTATGGAGAAAGGTTCAAGGTTTAGGAGGCATGTGAAGGAACCCAACATATTTTCTTGCCTAGTAAGATAAGGTTTTATGAAGAATAGTGTTTTGAGCTGGGCCTGGAGGAATTTAGTAAGTGAAGCAGAGCAATACACATGTGCCGATTTACACAGCAACAAAATGGCTGCTACTTGCTCGCAGCTGGAGGCAGGAAATAGAAAGTAGGTGGTCTGTAGTTGCTACTGTCATCTCAGAATACTCTGAAGCAGTGTGCTTAGAAATCTGTGAAGTCCTGGGAAAGTAAACAATTGGAAGTCTTCTGTAACGGGCTTTCACATCCACTGAACTGGGGATCTGACTTCCGCCCTTAAAAAAAAGAGTGTCCTCTGGAGCAGAAACAGAGATTTGGGAATGAGGTTATTCCAGGGGGTGGAGATGTTAGAATGTGGGAAAGAAGCAAACTTGTTGGAATAGCAGAGGGATCCTTAATTCAGAGAGTTTTCTAAAAATGGCGCTATATAGAGCCTGGATTAGTCTAGACCAAGAGGCTTTGCTTTTCCCAGCCTGTTTCTCTAATCAGATATTAAGACTGGTTCTAATTGTCAGTGAAGCTTAACTTCTTTATCTACTGTAAATTACTTGGCATTAAGCAGACATTTATTAAGAGGCTGCCAAGTGTATCTGAGGCACTGGGGAGGGAAAGATACACAGGTGCAGTTTCTGCCTTGGAGGAGCATTTGAGCTAATGAAGGAGAAAGACACTTAGAAGGTGACAACACAGTAAAATAAGTCATCTCTGGGAAGGATTCAGCAGATGCTATAGGAACACTGGAACAGGAGTGCCTAACCTCAGTTTGGAGATGCTACCAGGGAAGACCTACCTACAGGGGTGATGAAGCGCCTTCAATCTTCTTAAGGAAGAAGACAGAGTCGGGGAAGAGTCACATAAAATGACCCACATGTACAAAGGTTTATTTATCTCTGACCCACTTCAAAGCCAATGCCCTTTCCAGTGGAACACTTTGCATCTGGTAGTGGAATAAGAACTAAGAGTTATTTGTAGTCTCTTACCCTTTCTGTGGAGAAGATAAGCATTATTTTCTCACAAAGTCTTAGAGTTTTAGAAGGATTCAAATAAAATAAACACCCCACAATCATGCTTAAAGAATATAATACGATTTGTTTGCCTCCCACCCAGAGAGCCCAGGTTCTCAAACAAGAATGCGCTACCATTTTTTATCTGGGGGAAAGAGTTGGGGATGCTTAGAAAATGACCTTCTCACAGTCACTTAGGATTCTCAATTTAGTATGTGGTCCTTTGTGTACAATTAAGTTTCATTGTCTTTTAATACCTGTTCTTTTGTTGGTTTTTTGTTTGAGAATAGATTGCCTGAAAAAGTCTTTATTGCTCTTACTTTACAGAATTTATGTGTACTTTTTATAGGATTAAATTTTTTGGATCCTACTTGTTATAGAAGGAATATAGTANTCTCAATTTAGTATGTGGTCCTTTGTGTACAATTAAGTTTCATTGTCTTTTAATACCTGTTCTTTTGTTGGTTTTTTGTTTGAGAATAGATTGCCTGAAAAAGTCTTTATTGCTCTTACTTTACAGAATTTATGTGTACTTTTTATAGGATTAAATTTTTTGGATCCTACTTGTTATAGAAGGAATATAGTAGTGTGTGTGTGCAGAGAAATGTAAATATGCACAACTTTTTTTTAAATGGGACATCGTGGAGCTTGTATCCAATATTATGCAGCAATATCACTTTCTCACAAACCACAGTTCTGCCTCACTGGCATTTTGAATAGCCAGGTTGTAAATAGGTGGGATCGTTCTCTGTTACTGACTGTGAAAACTGTTCCGGCAGCTGCTGCTGCTAAGTTGCTTCAGTCACATCTGACTCCATGCGACCCTATAAACAGCTTCCCACCAGGCTCCTTTGTCCCTGAGAGTCTCCACGCAAGAACATTGGAGTGGGTTGCCATTTCCTTCTCCAATGTCTGAAAGAGAAATGTGAAAGTGAAGTCGCTCAGTCGTGTCCGACTCTTAGCGACCTCATGGAGTGCAGCCTACCAGGCTCCTCCGTCCGTGGGATTTTCCAGGNAGTATAGTTGATTTACAATATTGTATTAGTTTCCATTCTTCCTTATTAAGGAAGCTTACAGAGTAAGTCAGTGGTAGAAAGCTTTGGTAAAATGTGTGCGAATTAAGAAGTGAAACAAAAACAATATAGTTTTGTGCAGAATTTCCATTGTACTGGTTAAGAAGTAATACATACACATGTATGAGCTATCAAACATGAATTGTGTAACTTTGGTCATTTGGCATAGCAGATAATGCTCTTATATTTGCACTTAAAACCACCATTACACAATATAAAGATGAAAGATAAAATTCATGCTGACAATTTAAAAGTTATTTTTCTTAGAACATTAATCAGCAAATAAAAAAAATATGCCAGGTTGGAAGATTGCAAAAGGAAGGGAAAAAATGTTTTTTCTTGTTAAAATACTTTTAAATGCACTTGTTTCCTGCACTTGGAGCAAGAGGCTCCATATTTACATTTTGCATAGCGCCCTGCAGATTAAATAGCTGGCCCTGGGAGTAATGATGGATTTTTTTGGTTTGTTTTAGGTTTTATTGGAACCATCTCTGATTAAATCTCACTACTTATAAAATGGGTCATTACAGAACTGTTATCGATAATAAAAGACTGGAAACACCTACATATCTATCAAAGGGGACTAGTTAAATAAATTAAATTATAGCACCTCTAGCCAATGCTGCACAAATGTAAAAAATATAAAGCATGAGAAAGTTTTTTTGTATTGGTAAGGAAAGATCTCTAAAAACATTGCTAATTTAAAAAATACATATCTGAATATGTGCTATGTTTCTTAACAAAATGGGGAAATAAGAATACATATTTGTATTACCTACTTAAAATATTAAGTTAAAAAATCACCTTCCTGGTTATGGGGTGGAGGACTAGGGTACTGAGGTAGCAACTGTAGTGAAGTCGCTCAGTCGTGTCCGACTCTTAGCGACCTCATGGAGTGCAGCCTACCAGGCTCCTCCGTCCGTGGGATTTTCCAGGCAAGAGTACTGGAGTGGGGTGCCGTTGCCTTCTCCGGTCTGTCAGCTAAGGGGATGTAAAATCTAATTTTGTTGGTCTGGTTGCTTCCCTGGTAGCTCAGACGGTAAAGCGTCTGCCTACAATGCTAGAGACCTGGGTTCAATCCCTGGATCAGGAAGATCCCCTGGAGAAGGAAATGGCAACCCACTCCAGTATTCATGCCTGGAAAATCCCATGGACCAAGGAACCTGATGGGCAACAGTCCATGGGGTCTCAAAGAGTCGGACACGACTGAGCGACTTCACTACAGTTGCTACCTCAGTACCCTAGTCATCCACCCCATAACCAGGAAGGTGATTTTTTAACTTAATATTTTAAGTAGGTAATACAAATATGTATTCTTATTTCCCCATTTTGTTAAGAAACATAGCACATATTCAGATATGTATTTTTTAAATTAGCAATGTTTTTAGAGATCTTTCCTTACCAATACAAAAAAACTTTCTCATGCTTTATATTTTTTACATTTGTGCAGCATTGGCTAGAGGTGCTATAATTTAATTTATTTAACTAGTCCCCTTTGATAGATATGTAGGTGTTTCTAGTCTTTTATTATCGATAACAGTTCTGTAATGACCCATTTTATAAGTAGTGAGATTTAATCAGAGATGGTTCCAATAAAACCTAAAACAAACCAAAAAAATCCATCATTACTCCCAGGGCCAGCTATTTAATCTGCAGGGCGCTATGCAAAATGTAAATATGGAGCCTCTTGCTCCAAGTGCAGGAAACAAGTGCATTTAAAAGTATTTTAACAAGAAAAAACATTTTTTCCCTTCCTTTTGCAATCTTCCAACCTGGCATATTTTTTTTATTTGCTGATTAATGTTCTAAGAAAAATAACTTTTAAATTGTCAGCATGAATTTTATCTTTCATCTTTATATTGTGTAATGGTGGTTTTAAGTGCAAATATAAGAGCATTATCTGCTATGCCAAATGACCAAAGTTACACAATTCATGTTTGATAGCTCATACATGTGTATGTATTACTTCTTAACCAGTACAATGGAAATTCTGCACAAAACTATATTGTTTTTGTTTCACTTCTTAATTCGCACACATTTTACCAAAGCTTTCTACCACTGACTTACTCTGTAAGCTTCCTTAATAAGGAAGAATGGAAACTAATACAATATTGTAAATCAACTATACTTCAGTTAAAAAATAAGAAAGTACTAAAGGGTGAAGAAGATACGAGTTGCCCTATTTTTCAGCATATCATAATCTTTAGCATAAGCATCTGGCTAGTATAGGGAAATAACGAGAGTGAAAAAGAATATGATAGAGTTCTTTGATTGGTAGTGCTTTTAAAAAGTTGACTTTTTTCCTGCATTGAGGCAAGTTCTGATTGGAAGAGAAAGTGCCTCTCTGGGTCACTTTACTCAGGCACAGTAAATTTACTCAGGCCCNATCTGGCTAGTATAGGGAAATAACAAGAGTGAAAAAGAATATGATAGAGTTCTTTGATTGGTAGTGCTTTTAAAAAGTTGACTTTTTTCCTGCATTGAGGCAAGTTCTGATTGGAAGAGAAAGTGCCTCTCTGGGTCACTTTACTCAGGCACAGTAAATTTACTCAGGCCCAGATTACTCAGGCACAGTCATGGCACCTTCACCTTGGCTTTGCTTCGAGTCTCGCTCAGCTGCCACATGTTGTGAGTCCACTGGAATTCCGTACTTCCGGGGCTTGATAAACCTGTACACAAGTTGGGGCAGTGGCAAACTGTGGACCCATGTATGTTGCATATCTCCTCTGTTCACGGGCTTGCTCCATTGTCCCCTTAGACTTTATTTTAAAAGTTCAAAGATAGCATTATGAGAATTTAAAGACGGGGGCCATGGAGCATTAAACTAAATTTAGGTCCCTTCTGAGTACAGGGCCTGTCTGAAAGAAAACGTTGCATGCCCATGAAGCTGCCCCTCATGACTATTTCTATTTAACATTGTTCTGTACTTTTGTGGGTGGGGAGAGGGGATAGAGGAGGAGGAGAAGAACAAGAAATATGTATGATAGACATTGGAGGAAAGGAACCAAATATCATTATTTATGATGTGATGTGATAATATACCCAAGGGAATGAACTGAAAAATTACTAAAACATAAGATCTCTAAAGAATGTCGTCAGATATAATAGTATATACAGAAATCAAGTTTTCTTGAATATCCACAATAACCAATTAGTTTAATGGAAAATTTTCATTCATAATAGCAATAAAAACTGTATCACAGTAATAATTCAGGAGCCAACTTTTACTTTATACCTAGTCCATCCTTAGCCATGTTAACAGGGATCGTCCGTCCCTGAACCACCTGATGCCGTTAGAGATGGGGTAAGGGTCAAGAACAAAGATGAGAGGCAGAAGATGATGTGAGCTCAGAAATAGGATGGATGTGAGGTGAGCACGCTGGGGAAATCTGCTGGAAGTTGTTAACTATTTTCCCCACAAACAATATATACCTACCTAGGAATAAAGCTAAGAAGTCCACAAGTTCTCATGTAAAGAAACTATAAATCTTTAAGAAACACTGAATAATGGAAAGCTATATTCCAGGATGGGAAACTTTAATATAGTGAACACATTGGTTCTTCCCATCTTAATCTACTAATTTAAAGGATTATTTAGACTCTGTTGTGCTTTATAAAACAACAATTTTGACTAAGCTCTTTAAAATTTTCCCAAGACAATGAATAAATGGAATTCCCTTTCCCCCAAAAAAATGAAGGGAAAAAGATGAAATGAGAAGCCTACTACCACTAGATATTAAAATGTGTACTATGTACTGAGGTAGTATGGCATTAATGCAAGAATACACTGGTAGATTAAGCAATCATTCACACTCTGGATTTGATCTCTGTATACATATGAATATAGTGCAAGATTAAAGATGACATTTCACATCCATGGAGAATGGAAAGGTAATGTAGCAGATGGTGCTGAGACAGTTGACAATTGAAAACACATGAGATTTTCTTCATACTGTATACTAAACTAGTTTCCTGTTAATTTTCAGATTTTACATTACTCCAAGAGAACTGTTGAGAACTAATAATAAGTATTTATCTGGTCTCAAGGTAAAGAACTACTTCTTCAGCATAAAAGCAAAGGCAGAAACCGTAAACAGAATTCAAAGGTGTTTGACAAACTGAAAAAAAATAATTGCAACTTATATGACAATGAGTAATTGTCTTTAGTATATATGAAGAACTTCCCAACTAAGAAAAAATGTGAATCCCTTATAGGAAATGTATACAAACAGTAATTTATTTAAAAGAAAGAAAAACCTAATAGTCAATAAACTGGAAAAAGTTTGGCTTCATAATAATCA
>SJYA01002871.1:1278287-1329307 GCA_006410615.1 Neotragus moschatus
ACTGAATCATGGTACCATTTTTGGACTTTTATTGGCAAATATTTCTAATTAAAATTTTTTATTTACATGAATAGTACAACTAAAATAAAATATTTCTATGTTTTAACTTGCATTAAAGTTTTACTAAATGGGTATCTTTTTATGTTTCTTGGCTATTTTTTTTTAATTAATTAACGTCTTCATACTCGTCACCATTTTTGTTGCTTGTGTTGCTTACTATTAATTTGCAGATTATGGATATTCATGTTTGTCTTTTATATATATTTTGAAAATGTCTTCTCTCAGACTNTAAAATAAACTATTTCTATGTTTTAACTTGCATTAAATTAAAGTTTTACTAAATGGGTATCTTTTTATGTTTCTTGGCTATTTTTTAAAAATTAATTAACGTCTTCATACTCTTTGTCACCGTTTTTGTTGCTTGTGTTGCTTAGTATTAATTTGCAGATTATGGATATTCATGTTTGTCTTTTATATATATTTTGAAAATGTCTTCTCTCAGACTGTTAGTTACTTTTAAACTTGTGTCTGTGTTGTACAAAAGCTTTTTTATTTTGATTTGGCCTTATCTGTCAGTCATTTCTTATCTATCAGCTGGATTTTGTGACTTGCTTAGAATCTTCCTCCTCAGTCCAAATTATAAAAATATGCTGCCCTGTAGCTGTGGTTGATCATCATTTTCTTATATTGTTGTGTGTGTCTTTTTAGCATTTAGCTCTTTAATTCATTTAAATTTTATTCTGTGTATGGTCTGAGGGTAGGGGTTTACCCTTATTTCTGAAATATGTAAACAGTTGTTTTGAATTGAAATGCGTTATTGATTATTTCATTCTTTTCATCATTGTTTAATTTATGTATTTTAATTGGAGGATAATTACTTCACAGTCTTGTGATGGGTTTTGCCATACATCAACATGAATTTGCCACAGGTATACATGTGTCCCCCCATCCTGAACTGCCCTCTCACCTCCCTCCTCACCCTATCCCTCTGGGTTGTCCCAGGGCACCTGCTTTGGGTATCCTGCTTCATGCACTGAACTTACACTGGTCATCTATTTTACATATGGTGGTGGGTGCTTAGTCACTCAGTTGGGTCCAACTCTTTTGACCCCATGGACTGTAGCCCACCAGGGTCCTCTGTCCAGGAGGATTCTCCAGGCAAGAATACTGGAGTGGGTTGTCATGCCCTCCTCCAGGGGAATCTTCCCAACCCAGGGATTAAACTCAGATCTCCTGCATTGCAGATGGATTCTTTACCATCTGAGCCACCAGGAAAGCCCTTACATATGGTATTGTACATATTTCTATGCTTTTTTCTCAAATCACCCCACCCTTGCCTTCTCCCACTGAGTTCAAAAGTCTGTTCTTTACATCTCTTTCTCCTTTGCTGCCCTGCATGTAGGATTGTTGTTACTGTCTTTTAAAATTACACATATATGTATTTGTCTTTCTCTTTCTGAGTTACTTCACTCTATATAATAGGCTCCAGGTTCATCCACCTCATTTTATTAAAACTGATTCAAATGTGTTCCTTTTTATAGCTGAGTAATATTTCATTGCATATATGTACCACAACTTCCTTATCCATTCATCTGCTGGTGGACATCTAGGTTACTTCCATGTCCTAGCTATTGTAAATAGTGCTTCAGTGAACATTGGGGTACATGTGTCCATGTCTCTTTCAGTTCTGGTTTCCTCGGGGTGTATGGCCAGCAGTGGGATTGCTAGGTCGTATGGCAGTTCTATTCCCAATTTTTAAAGAAATCTCCACACTGTTCTCCACAGTGGCTGTACCAGTTTGCATTCCCACCAACAGCATAAGAGGGTTTCCTTGTCTCCACATCCTCTCCAATATTTATTGTTTGTAGACTTTTTGATGATGTTCATTCTGACCAGTATGAGATGATACCTCATTGTGGTTTTGATTTACATTTCTCTAATAATGAGTGATGTTGAGCATCTTTTCATGTGTTTATTAGTCATCTATATGCCTTCTTTGGAGAAGTGTCTGTTTAGGTCTTTTGCACACTTTTGGAAAAATAGCATGTAGCATGGATCTATAAATCTCCTCTAGATTTTGTGTCACATCATTTAAAATACTACTGTAAATTCACACTCATAGCTATTCTTTTTCTCAATTTTCTAGGCTATTTTTTCAAATTTTCTTTTCCAGTGAACTTGAAAATCAGCTTGTCAAGTTTCATTTTAAAATCCTGTTGGCAAGGATGTTTTAAAAGAGAATACTTAGTATGAGTGGGGTTGTCACAAAATGGGCAGTGTCATATACTGCTGAGATTTGTTGTGTAAGTTTTCTAGAAGGCAATTTGATGATATGTATTAAGTGTCTTAAAAATATCCCTTGATATACTGCTTCCATCTTTACTTTATCATAAGGACATCTTCAGGAAGAGCATTTTTTTTTTATATTAATGTTCCAGCATGGTGTTACTTATGATAAGCAAAAAATGGGAAAAACTACAAATGTCCAACAATAAGAGCATGATTAAATAAATTCTAGCGTATTAACATATCAAAATTCCAGTATAAGCATTCATAAATAAGGAAATAGCCATAATATAATGTAAAATACCCTTCATCCAAGGTAAGGAGCAGCGGCTGCGCTTTGCTAGAGCAGCTGTGAAGAGATACCCCACGTCCAAGGTAAGAAAAACCCAAGTAAGACGGTAGGTGTTGCAAGAGGGTATCAAAGAGCAGACATACTAAAAGCATAATCACAGAAAACTAGTCAATCTGGTCACACTAGGACCACGGTCTTGTCTAACTCCATGAAACTAAGCCACCCAGGATGGGCGGAGGTCGTCTGACATGGTGGAGAGGTCTGACAGAATGTGGTCCACTGGAGAAGGGAATGGCAAACCACTTCAGTATCCTTGCCTTGAGAACCCCATGAACAGTATGAAAAGGCAAAATGATAGGATACTGAAAGAGAAACTCCCTAGGTCAGTAGGTGCCCAATATGCTACTGGAGATCAGNGACTCTGATGCTGGGAGGGACTGGGGGCAGGAGGAGAAGGGGACGACAGAGAATGAGATGGCTGGATGAAATCACTGACTCGATGGGCATGAGTCTGAGTGAACTCTGGGAATTGGTGATGGACGGGGGGGCCTGGCGTGCTGCAATTCATAGGGTCGCAAAGAGTCGAACACGACTGAGCAAGTGAACTGAACTGAAGGTAAAATAGAAATAGGAAACCATGTTTATGGCCAGATGGATGCTAGTATTTTAAAATTAATATCTGTATTTTTATATGTGCGTGTATTAATTTGCTCGGGCTGCCTTTAAAAAAATACTGCATACTGTGTCGCTTAAACAACAGAAATTTATTTTCTCACAGTTCTACAACTTGGAAGTCTAAGATCAAAGTGTCAGCAGGTTTGGTTTCTCCTCAGACCTCTCTCCTTGACTCGCAGATGGCTGTGTCCTCACTGAGCCCCCGCAGGGCTTTTTCTCCATGCACTCTTGTCCCTGATGTCTCTTCGTCTTGTAATGACACCTGTCTTATTGGATCAGAGCCCCATCCTTATGACTTCCTTTAATCTTATTTACCTCTTTAAAGGCCCTGCCTCCAAATACAGTCACATTCTAAGGTACTGGGGGTTAACATTTCAAAATATGAATTTGGGAGGGATACACTTCAGTCTATAACAGTGCATTAGAAAAAGAACATAAGTTAGACTATCAAAATGTTAATAGAGGTTTTCTAGATGGTGGGATTCCAGGTAATTTTTAGGTTTTTAATCATATTTTTCTGTATTTACATATTTTCATCAGTGAATATGTATTACTTTTGTAGTCAGAAGAAAATGTTTCTATTTCAAAGGAAGCTATTTCCACACTGCATATGAAGAGACAAGGTGGAGTGAGTGGAGCCAATACTTAAGCCTTCCACACACCCCAGGACTCACTTACTCCCATATGTAGCTACTAACGTCAGCAAAGTCCTGTTCCTGTGGTAGGTAGGGAGTGTAATGATTCACCTGATGCTTCTATTGAGTAAACCAAGAGTCCTGGAGAATCTAGAGAAGAGACACCAAACCAAAAATTATATGTATGTATATTGTATGGTCCCACTTATAAACATCTCAAAAACGTGTGTATGATGACAGGAAGCAGATCCACAGTTCTCTGGGGCTGGGGAGGAATTACAGAGTGGCATGAGAAAACTTCTGAGATTGAGGGAAAGATTTGTTCTCTTGACTGTGCTGACAGTTTCATGGGTGTGTACAGATGTCTAACACATATATTTCAAATATGTGCAGTTTATTGTGTGTCAGTTATATCCCAAGAAAGATGTTTAAAAATGGAAAGAAAGATTTCAGTAGCCTTTTGGACATTATGGTATTACTTATTTGTTAAACTAGTGATGTGAAGGCTGTGGTTTTGTGAATCAAATGAAATCTTTGATGTTTGGAGGCTGTTGAAGCAAACTGCTGTATAAAATGTTTTGAGAGGGGGCCTTTAAATCCAATGGCCTATTCCTGCCCCATAATTCAGTGTAAAGGTATGGGTGTGTCACTAATTTGAGTAAAATTAAGTGATTCTATGATGTCAGGTGCCTGGTAGGTGAACCAGTCTGGTGTACAGCAATCTTTTTGAATTTATTGGTTCATTAATATTGTGAAGATATGGGTATGCTTCTTTTATAGCTGCATTCGATACTTATCTTTTTAAGGACAGGAATCGGTTCAGTGCTACAAGAGAGAAATGTACTTAAAAATCACAACATTACCTGTGGCAAAATTATCATAAAAACTCCCTGGTACTCAAGCAGGGGATTGCTTCAATTCTGCCCTCATAATGACAGGAAATGGTTGTGGGTAAAGTTGTTTTCCATGAAGCTATGATGAAATCAACTAAAATGGTAATAAACTGGAGTGTAAATGTGAGGGACTCAAGTGAGATGTAAAAGTGCAGAAGGTGTTAGAATGTTCAAATTAGGATCTTCAGGAAATGATTCTGTGAAATATTAAATATGAATTGATTGAGTTCTCAGCTCAGAACTGTCAGCAGTCAGGCAGCCGGCTAAGGGAGTGGCTATGGGAGTGGACTTGCTTACACACCACACCCCACCCGCATCCTGGCTGGGTGGCTTCCATTTCACTAACGACCAGAGAAGCCGGATAACAGAGAAATGGTCTTTTGTGGTGAATGATAATTTAGCAAAGGGTTTGGAGCCCCATTTTCCTTCCTTCTTGCTCAAAACCAAGGAACTTGTCACTCCAGGAGCATTATCGTATTTTTTCCAATGGTCCTTTGATGAATTAATGTTCAGTAGATGCCTGTTACAGACAACTGGAAGCACAGCTCCATAAAACCTCAGCGAGCTGCGGAAGCTCACTAAAATGTATATCATCAAAGGTATTTTTTATATTATAGACATAACTTTATACTGAGACTGTATTCCAAATGTCCCATCTGTTCCCTTCTTGCCTCCACTGCTGCCACCCTCTCACGCACACCACCCCCATCTCCTGCACCACTGTCTGTCGCGCCGCCTGCTTTGCAGCGCCCCTGCGTCTTCTCTAGTCCTTCCCATTGCTCTCCACACGCCTCTCGGAAGACTCCTTTGCTCACAGTCACTCACAACCTCTCCGTTGCTCTTAGATCTCCACCATGGCCCTCAAGGCCCTGTATATAATCTGGTGCCTATGTGTGCCTGCATCATCTTGCGCCGGTCCTCATCTAGCCTTTTGTATTCACCATTCTCTCTGGAATATCTCTTACCTAGTCCTCATTCTTACTCCCATCACACCCCACCTGCTTTGTCTCCTTAATCTCCTACTGGTCCTTTAAATTCGTTTAAATGTCAGTTCTTAAGAAAAGTTTNTGTGTGCCTGCATCATCTTGCGCCGGTCCTCATCTAGCCTTTTGTATTCACCATTCTCTCTGGAATATCTCTTACCTAGTCCTCATTCTTACTCCCATCACACCCCACCTGCTTTGTCTCCTTAATCTCCTACTGGTCCTTTAAATTCGTTTAAATGTCAGTTCTTAAGAAAAGTTTTGCTTGACCCTATACTCCAGTTTGGGTTAAAGTTCTTTGTATAATGCTAATAAATTAGGGGTTTTTTTCTTGAGTATTTAGCTTCATTTGTAATTCTTCACTTGTTCACATGGTTCCATAATAGAAGGGTCTGTTTCGTTCGCTGCTATATTCCCAGCATGTGAAATCTCGATATTCAATAAATATTTACTGAATAGATAGATAGACAGTCCCATGGAGGGAAGAAATGATGTGTTACCTTCTGAAGACCAGATCAATGCAGATTCTGGTTCTCACTCTGCTGCTGATTCACTGTGCAATAAAGAAGTCACAGTCTCTCTGAACTTCCGATTTCTCACCTATAAAATGGAAAACTAACCTAATGATACATTCTTTTGTTTTTAAACAGGTATCCTTTTGGTGTAGATAACCATATTATCATATAATTTAAGTTGTAATACGTCATCCTTAGTGATACAAGCAAGGCCTTCTCTTTTATTTATGTTTCCTCACCTTTGTTGAATCCCAATCCTGCTCCCCTCTCTTTATGACTGTCTCTGATATGTTTCATTATGTCCTTAATGTGTATGTATATTTGGAAAAATCTGTAATGTTGGGGGAGGGAGGGGTGTATATGTGTTTTAATCATAAATAATGTTTTATGCCATAAGTCTTATTCTTTTTCATATTTTTCTCACCCTAGTATTGTGAGTACTATGTATTCTATAGTATACTATACTATTATGAGTACTATGTATAAGTATTATGTATCACCTAGTAGTATGAGTACTATTGGTCCCATCACTTCATGGCAAATAGACGGGGAAACAGTGTCACACTTTATTCTTTGGGGCTCCAAAATCACTGCAGATGGTGACTGCAGCCATGAAATTAAAAGACGCTTAGTCCTTGGCAGAACAGTTATGACCAACCTAGATAGCATATCCAAAAGCAGAGATATTACTTTGCCAACAAAAGTCCGTCTAGTCAAGGCTATGGTTTTTCCAGTGGTCATGTATGGATGTGAGAGTTGGACTGTGAAGAAGGCTGAGCGCCATAGAATTGATGCTTTTGAACTGTGGTGTTGGACAAGACTCCTGAGAGTCCCTTGGACTGCAAGGAGATCCAACCAGTCCATTCTAAAGGAGATCGGCCCTGGGATTTCTTTGGAGGAAATGATGCTAAAGCTGAAACTCCAGTATTTTGGCCACCTGATGCGAAGAGTTGACTCATTGGAAAAGACTCTGATGCTGGGAGGGATTGGAGGCAGTAGGAGAAGGGGATGACAGAGGATGAGATGGCTGGATGGCATCACTGACTCAACAGATGTGAGTCTGAGTGAACTCCGGGAGTTGGTGATGGACAGGGAGGCCTGGCGTGCTGCTATTGATGGGGTCTCAAAGAGTCGGACACAACTGAGCAACTGAACTGATGAGTTGTGCGTCATTGTTTCTTAAAGTTACTTAGTATTTCATGATAATAACTAAATATATTATTAGTGAATTTATAAAGTTCTTAGTGTTTGCCAGACACTGTTCTAAGCTCTTTACATATCATCATCTAGCCTTCATGGCAGTCTTGTAAAGCAGGTACTATCTCACCCGTTCCATTCATTGCCCTGGTGGTAGAGACCTAGGTCACCTTCAGCTTCTTGCTCTCAAAAACAGTGCTGCAGGGAGTTGCCTTGTGTCTGTCTCCTTTGAACCTTTTTCTGAGGCCTGTATTCTGTATATGATCCCTGAGTACTAAAGCACGCACATCTTCAGCTTTGATCCATCCTGCCAGTCTGCCTTCCTGCAAGGCAGATGCCAGTTTACGCTCTCACCACCAGGAGTGCATGTCACAGTGCCCTTTCCTCCCTAAGTCCACACCCACACTTAATACGTGTGTTCTACTCTTTGCCTTTATGATGGCCACAAAGTAGTATCTTGTTATTTTAATTTGCATCTCTCTAATTCCTAGTGATTTGGGGGCCATTGCTGCTGCTACCACCCTAGTGCGAGGCACCACCACCCTCCTTACCACTGCTCTAGTCTTTCTACTCATGAGTCTCCGCACATCCTCTCTTGTCCTCTATGCTCCAGCCAGAGTAATATTTTAAAAATAATTTTATTTATTTTTATGGCTGTTCTGGGCCTTCACTACTGCAAGGGCTTTTCTCGCCAGTAGTGAACGGGGGCTCCTCTCCATTACAGCGCGCAGTCTTCTCTTGTTTGGAGCTCGGGGTCTAGGGCACACAGCTTTCAGTAGTTGTAGTCCCCAGGTTCTAGAGCACAGGCTCAGTAGTTGCATTCCCCAGGCTTAGCTACTTGGCAGCATGTGGGATCTTCCCAGACTAGGGACTGAATTTGTGTCTCCTGGATAGCAGACAGATTCTTTACCACTGAGCCACCAAGGAAACCTCAGCCAGAGCAATTTACTGGACCACTCCTTTGCTCACAATCACTCTTTAACCCACTGAAATGACAGATGTTCTGATGATGACCCATACTTGTATTTCTAGGATAATTGCTTCTTAGACATGATGTATTTTCTAAATAATTATTGGATTTGTTAGCTAATATTTATTTTAGGGGTTTTACACCTATTTTCTTAGGTAAAATGAGCCTATAAATTTCTTATCTTGTGTCTCACTCATTTTATAACCAAAGTTATATTAAAATGACTTGAGAAGCTTTCTCTCTTTTTCTGTTTTCTGGATCAATATGTAATAAGATATAAATTACCTATGCTTTGAACTAAGTGGTCCTCAAGGTTCTTTGCTAACTATAAATTCGATGACTTGATGAGCTGTTGTAGCTGTGAGTTTCTTACCAGTGCTTCACTGGTTGTGTGGATTAGTCAAGTCAATTCACTTCTATTCAAGACCTCAGTAATGTCAGAAGGGATTAACCTACTATGGGCACAGAATGGTATGTTTCCCATCATGTGCCCACGGAAATGAGCTGAAACAGGAGTTCCATAGTCAACCTGTATCTATTTTTACTCATGTGTTTTATGAAACTTCAGCCATAAATATTTGGGTGTATAAATTCTAGCATGGATTTCAAGGAACTCTCCTGGCCTCCCTCGCTCCCCAGCTGATTTCCTAGCCTTTCCATTCCTTCCCCATAAAAACATGCCGCTCTATTCTACTTCCTCCTTTCTTTCCAGCTGTGCTCTTCTCCTTCCTGCCTGATTTTTATGACTCTAGAGGAGAATTGGATTCTTTGAGCCTAAAGACCAAGAGATTGCCAGAAAGGTTGGTTTTGGTAAGATTGGAATACTGGGTTGCAGAGAGAAAGGGGATTTGATCTCTGCAAATTTGGCAGGTGATAGAAAAGAAGCTCCCATGCTAGTGTGTAGTTTCATGACGGAGAGGTTCTGGGGTAGACACAGGCTCTGGGCGTCGACACTCAGTGGCTTCAGAGAACTTGGATGATGCAGTCTCATCAGTTTAAACTGCTTTGATAAGCTTTACGTCATGATTCTCTGAATCTTGTTCTCAGAGTTAGGATGAAATCAGAATATGTGACATGGCTGTTCAGACGTCTCCCATTCTTCTTAGTACCTATTACTTGAAACTATAATAGTAATTGTCATATCATTTTATTTTTCTTTCTCATTTGGCTGAGGATGCAGTGCATGCAGAGATTGTCAGACAGGGACTGCCTGGCATCCACAGTCTATATAATGGCAGTTAAGCCGAGACCCCAAGACTGACAAACAAGCTATTAGGTCTGAAAGGCAGGATTTCTTATGGTAGGTCAGTTATAATAATTTTATATCTCAGTATTTTACATATGTGACATTTGGTATAATAAACAATTAATTGCCTGCTTTTGACATTTGAAGTTAATGTGAAGGGAGTTATAAAACAGACACTGTAAACATCACCTTCCAAAGTGGAGTGGTAAATGGCTATCGGCCTCTGGGAGGATACAACCTAATTATTCCTCACAGTGCACTCTGTACCTTTTTACCACCAGTTTGGGTTTCATTGTCTTTGATAAACAGGATAATTGATATAAATGAATGTGATCCTGTAAAATTGTTTCCCAGTTGCAGGTTTTCATGCCGGAGGTATAATTTTCCTTATGGCACATTGCTGTTAATCTTTAAATGGGTAGGTTGGTAATCTACTTTTCATAAGCAGACATTAGATGAGTCTTTCCTTACCAGAGCTGATAAAAACATTGGGTGTATCAGGTCACAGGAAAAAATGACTAATGGTCACATTAATGAGTAAGGGCACATGGATTTTTGAGCGGGAGGTTTAGAGTTGGGAAAGTAAGGGAACTATCTTGCAGGTAAAAGATAGATGCAGTCCTCCTCAGGAAGAGGACAGAGGCAGTGAAGCATGCTCTGGAAAGGACTTTTCATGCCTGAAAAGTCCACACTCGGTGTTCCCCTTCTTCCCCAGCCCCGGCTCTGATCATGGCAAATGCTGACTTGGCCACCCTGCTTGACCTACAGGCTGAAGATCTCAAAGAAGCCCCATTGTGCTTTTCCCTCTTACTTAGAGGAAAAGCACTGGGGCTTTGCTAAACCGCCATTTTGTTCCTTAAATGAATACTCTGCGTTCTCAATTCTCTGTTGGAAGTCTGTCTTTAGGAAATGTCAAGGGCCAATCATGCAACAGAAGCATGCATGTATGCACTCAGCAGGGAAGTCTGGGGCAAGCTCATTGGCAGTCTGCTTTGAGGAACCCATTTCTCTTTCTGTATAAAGTACAGCAAGAAAGAGGGAATGAAGAAAGCTGGCAGACACATAGGAGAGTATAGAATGGCATGGCCATAACTAATATTGGAGGAATGTACAGCTTAGCACTCTTGGTGGTTTAAAAAAAGTTATAATTAAGAATTATTGATTTGTCTAGGGCACCGAATATTTAGTTTTAAAAACGAATTTAAACTCACATCAAGGAAAACCATGGTGAAATGAGATTTTTCCCCAGATAGTTCTCTTTGGCAGTATTATCACAGCTCTTCAGACACCCGGGCTTGCTAAGCGTAGCTTGCTGTCCAGTTCAATGCCGTCTCGTCTCTGAACTGGGGCACTGCCTCCTTCTCCATCTCTCACTCTTGAAAGGTTAGCCTTTCTTCAGAATAGTACAGGTTTTTCCAGCAACATCTGTCAACTTGGCAGCGAGCACGCCCTAAGGAAATTATGAACATTGAAGACCATCTAAATACTGTAGGGAATCTCTCTCTCCTCTCCCCACCCCCGCTCCCCCTCCTGCTTTCACCCAGGAAGAGGAGGGCACCCACAAGGCATTTATCACTGTCCATATCACTGATAAACTATAAACCTATTTGTGTCTGTTAAAAAAAAACCTATATTTTTTAACACACTTTGATTTGTTCACTCAATTGTGATAACTCATCAAACCTCAAATTAGTGACCATCCTAGAAGGCAGGTTGGGGGCATACCCTTTTGTTTAATGGAAAGAGACACCTAACCACTGTACTGTTAGTGTAAAGAGCCTTCTTTGCTCTAACAGCTCCCATGATCTTGATCTGATTCAGGAGGTCAGAAATTGCTGTCCCCAGCAAATATCGACCAGAAGGAACTGCTTTCTTGGTTATTCTGAAACTACCAGCTGCATATTACACTAGCAGGTGCTAATAGGTTTTTACTGGTCAGTAGAATTGTTATTGGTTCTCCCCTCCCCTGCCTCCTATCCTTTTACCATTACAGGGTAGCTCATGAGAATGAAAGTCTCCCTTGTGTGAAATACCCAGATTTCTGAAATGCTTGTCCCACCTACCTGTACCATGTTGGGAAGAGCCTGACTCTTCATGGCTAGGGAAGTACCAAGTCTGGATATTGTGATTATTTGAAAATCTCGAGATGCTTTTATGAATATGATCTAATATATTTTTTCACTATTCATAAGAAGGCAGAGAGAGAATGGGATTCTTCTCTCCATGGGTAAAGAAATCAAGTTACAGGGTGGTTAAACGGCCTCCTTGAGATTGCCTGGGAGACGGTTTACAGAACTGAAGTGAGCACTTCCGGTACCTGCTTTCCACTGGAGGTTCGAGCTGAAGGCAGGCAGGGTAGCACACATTTGCCCTCTCAGAATTAAAGTATGTAGGCATGATGCAAAGAGAGCTAGAATTCAGAAACAAGATACTTCCTAACTATCAGGTCCCAGAATATTCATAATAAAATTCCATTTAAAAATACTCATACCCATTTTTCATTTCCTGAAGCACTAAGTGTAAACCATTAAAAGAGTAATTAATTGAGAATAATAGCAGAAGGTGCTTTTTAAGGTTTCTTTTAGTGTATTTTCCCTTTTAATGTATCTTCCCTAGTGGCTCAGATGGTAAAAGCATCTGCCTACAATGCAGGAGACTTGGGTTCAATCCCTGGGTTGGGAAGATCCCCTGGAGAAGGAAATGTCAACCCACTTCAGTATTCTTGCCTGGGGAATCCCAAGGACAGAGAAGCTTGGTAGGCTACAGTCCATGGGGTCGCAGAGTCAGACACAACTGAGCAACTTCACTTTCTTTCTACCTTTCTTTCTTTCTTAGTGTGTTTTCATCAGACACTGTAAGCTTCCTGGAAAACACCGCATGATTCTTCCATCTAGATTAACGTTGGTCTCCAGAGGTAGTATAAATTGTCTTTTTTCCTGAGGTTTTTTTTTTTTTCTCATAACTGCTTTACTTAGGAGTATAGGTAAAGTCATTCCAGGTCACTGGCAAGACTTTGATTGTCAGTCTTTGAAGCGAGGTAGACAGATTTCCCCAGGGACCCCCAGATCACCTGTTGGGAAGCACAGCCTCAGTCTGACCCAGGGGATTGCTCAGCCCTGTGCTGGCCCCTCAGGCTAAGAGTAGGGGAGCCTAGGGAGCAAGTTTTCCCTCAGGCATCCTGTAGGGTTTGATTACAGTCTCAGTTCTGAAAGCTCAGTATTCACAAGTTAAGATTCACCTTTACCTATATGTCTCTTCTAAATTCCAGTCTCACTCCCTTGAGATTCTCAGAGATTCTTTCCTTCTCATGCAACTCAGTTCAGAATGGTTTGTGGGAACTAAAACATGTGAGAATTTGGTATGGTCACCCACATTTTTCTCTCTGCCTTCAAAATCTGTGGCAGGAAGTTTCTGCCAGTGTGGTTTTATACTTGCCACAGAACTGATTGGGACATTTTCTGTAAAATGTACAGAGTTCCCCTTAATGTTTAAATGCCTCACTGCTGATAACTATTATTAGTAAAAATGCAAATTTTATTAGTTATTGATACATTTTAAAAGACCGTCATTCAAGATGTTAAGACTCAAGAGTTATCCATTATTTTACAATCATTCTGACTTAAAGTTTGAACCAGATACATCCTCCAGCTTAGAATAGAAGGAGGTTAACTACTCTGTTAAAATGATAGTTGAAAAAAACACAAACATTTCCTTGCAAATCACAACTTCTTTTGCGGACCTTTTAAAAAAAACCATTTTGCACATCCTATTTTCTGTGCTTAACATGAATGAGAAATATTCCCCCAAAACTGTGGTGACATCTCTGATCTTGAGTCACAAAACTGTTGTGGCATGACAAAACCTTTCAGCCAGTAGTGTGGAACAAAAATAACTGTTAATTTCAACATCTTTTAGGACATAAGAAAAAATAAATCCATGTAAAACTCTTATAATACTAGTCATAGAAAAAGATGCCCTTCACATTATAATTTTTAAATTGTTTGGAGAAAGAGTTTCCAAAACTTGCAAGACCAATTCCAATGACTCTTTGCATGTTAGGTATTTTTCCCCATGTCAGCATGTCCTGATGTAGGGGACAGATGTAGAATCTTATTTCTCTGACAGATTATTTCCAGAGAAAAGGAAAAAAATCACCCCACTGAGATGTTACCTATTAGTTCAAACACAGTTGGATGTTTGAAATCTACTTTTTCTGGCATCTGAAAATTCCTTTGTCCTGAATTTAAAGGTGTTGCCTACAGAGTGCATCCTCTCTGATATACTGTAGTGGTTACCGCTATTAAACATCCAATGCTTGATTTTTTAAATTTAATTAATTTATTTTAATTGGAGGATAATTACTTTACAATATCGTGGTGGCTTTTGCCATACATACGTCGACGTGAATCAGCCACGAGTACACATGTGTCCCCCCACCCTGAACCCCTCCTTCTGCTTCCCTCCCCACCCCATCGCTCTGGGTCGTCCCAGAGCACCAGCTTTGAGTGCCCTGCTTCGCGCGATGCTTGATCCTTTAAGGTCTTTTTGAATTGAAGATTTTCACAGCTAAAACCTCCAGCATGAATTCTGGACTTTGAAAACTACACATAAGAGGGTAAACCTCTTAAGCAGTTAGATCTGGAACATGCTTTCCCTCAAAGGCTTCAGTGTAAGAGAGAAGTCACTGATCCTGGTGAACCTGCACACTTGGGAACCACTAGCCCACTGCATCTGACCTTTGCCCCTGGGCACAGCCACCTCTGATTTCTCACCTCCGTTTTCTGGAAAACTGCCATGTTGTCAGAAATGTTCAGAGCTATAGCTTTCTAAAGTTAGAAAATTTGCATATTTTGGGAGGAAGGAGAGCCTTAAAGTTTGGAAGAGTGTTAACCTTTTCCTGTCACTGGCTAAATAGGACCCAGCATGATTGTCAGAGTCTTTATAATTTCAAGATATGGTTTTTGGGGGGCAACTTTTGGTTTTGTCACAGTTGGAGCTGTAACAGGAATGATGAGAACACTGAGATTATACTAACTGAAACAGACAGAAATGAAAACAAAGAAGAAAAGAAAAGAGGCTGTGAGTAATGGGTCTCCAGCATTCAAAAGGCATGTCTGTGTTCTTCCATGCTCTTCCCCTGCAGACGTGACTGAATCCTTTGGAACTGTGTTAGGAAGCAACCTTCCCACAGAGCTGGAAACTTAGAGATAATTTGGGAAAAGAAAAATTTAAAGGCTTTTCTTCAGCAATGTGATATAATATACTATGTGATTCAAAAATGATTAAAATATAATTGATTTACTTCAAGCTGGTTTTAGAAAAGGCAGAGGAACCAGAGATCAAATGGATCATCAAAAATGCAAGAGAGTTCTAGGAAAACATCTATTTCTACTTTATTAATTCTGCCAAAGCCTTTGATTGTGTGGATCACAATAAACTGTGGAAAATTCTGAAACGAATGGGAATACCAGACCACCTGACCTACCTCTTGAGAAATCTTTAAGCAGATCAGGAAGCGACAGAACTGGGCATGAAACAACAGACTAGTTCCAAATAGGAAAAGGAGTACATCAAGGCTGTATATTGTCACCCTGCTTATTTAACTTACATGCAGAGTACATCCTGAGAAACTCTGGGCTGGAAGAAGCACAAGCTGGAATCAAGATTGCCGGGAGAAATATCAGTAACCTCAGATATGCAGATGATACCACTCTTATGGCAGAAGATGAAGAACTAAAGAGCCTCTTGATGAAAGTGAAAGAAGAGAGTGAAAAAGTTGGCTTAAAGCTCAACATTCAGAAAACTAAGATCATGGCATCTGGTGGCATCCCACCACTTCATGGGAAATAGATGGGGAAACAGTGGAAACAGTGGCTGACTTTATTTTGGGGGGCTCCAAAATCACTGCAGATGGTGATTGTAGCCATTAAATTAAAAGACGCTTACTCCTTGGAAGGCAAGGTATGACCAACTAGACAACATATTCAAAAGCAGAGACATTACTTTGCCAACAAAGGTCCATCTAGTCGAGGCTATGGTTTTTCAATAGTCATGTATGGATGTGAGAGTTGGACTATAAAGGAAGTTGAGTGCCGAAGAATTGATGCTTTTGAACTGTGGTGTTAGAGAAGACTTTTGAGAGTCCCTTGGACCGCAAGGAGATCCAACCAGTCCATTCTAAAGGAGATCAGTCCTGGGTATTCATTGGAATGATTGATATTGAAGCTGAAACTGCAATACTTTGGGCACCTGATGTGAACAGCTGACTCATTGGGAAAGATCCTGATGCTAGGAAAGATTGAGAGTAGGAGAAAGGGACAACCGAGGATTGAGATGGTTAGATGGCATCACCGACTCAATGGATATGGGTTTGGGTAGACTCGGGGAGTTAGTGATAGACAGGGAGGCCTGGTATGCTGCGGTTCATGGGGTCGCAAAGAGTCAGACACGACTGAGCGACTGAACTGAACTGAATTTCTGCTGTATAGCAAAATGATTCAGTTATATACACACACACACACATACACACACACACACACACACACACACTCTTCCCAGTAGGACCTTGTACACACACACACACTCTCTCTCTCTCTCTCTCTCTCTCTTCCTCTCTCTTCCCAGTAGGACCTTGTTGTTTATCCGTCTATATATAATAGTGTACATATGCTAATGTAAACGCCTACTCCTTCCATCCCCCACCCTCCCACCCACCTGGCAGCCACAAGTCTGTTCTCTGTGTCTATGAGTCTGTTTCTGTTTTATAAAAGTTCATGTGTTATAGTTTAGATTCTACATATAAGTGATATCATATGGTATCTGTCTTTCTCTTTCTGACTGACTTTACTTAGTATAATAATCTCTCGTTCCATCCATGTTGTTGCATATATGGCATTATTTCCTTTCTTTTTATAGCGAAGTAGTTTTCCACATCTTTATCTGTTCATCTGTTGGTGGATGTTTAGGTTGTTTCNGGGAACATCTCTTTCTCTTTCTGACTGACTTTACTTAGTATAATAATCTCTCGTTCCATCCATGTTGTTGCATATATGGCATTATTTCCTTTCTTTTTATAGCGAAGTAGTTTTCCACATCTTTATCTGTTCATCTGTTGGTGGATGTTTAGGTTGTTTCCATTCTTGGCTGTTGTGAATGGTGCTGCTGTGAACATAGGGTACATGTATCTTTTCAAATTATATTTTTGTCCAGATATATGCCCAGGAGTGGGATTGCTGGATCATATAACAGCTCTGTTTTTAGTTTTTTGAGAAACCTCCATACTGTTTTCCATAGTTGACTGCACCAAGAAAAGTGATTTTTTTTTTTCACCTTGATAGATAAAACCAGGAATGAATGTAACTTAGTACCAGTGGTGAATACATTTTGGTAGCTTTTTGATAGTTTCTAAGAAAGATGGGCTTGTGCTCTAATTAGCTATTGTTCTTTTACAGCTGTTCAGACATAACAGCTGTGAATATTTTTTCCTTTAAAGTAAGTTGACAGAAGATTGGATTGCCGTTTGTTTGAAAGCTTGCTTGGTCAGCAGCAGTTTCTATGTAGGCTTGGAGATAGGCCCCCTGGGGGGAGTCCCTTTTAAAAAAAAATGTAGATCTGTAGGGGGGACCTTAGATGTGACCTTAAGTTGATAGTCCTAGTTGCTTTTTGAAGGAAATACTTTGTATCTCTGAAAATCTTAGCACAGAGAAGAATCTGGCCTGAGACCATTAAGCCCTTGATGGCTGCATGAACCGCTGTGCTGTTAGAAAACAATTTATAATGAAAATAGCCAGGGAAACATTGAATGAAGCCCAACACAAGCACTATTTTTGAAGCTGACAATCCTCTGTAAGTGCCATTTCACTTTTAAAATCTGCTTCAAGTGGGTTTTTCTCCCCTATCTCTCAAAGGTGATCCCTGGAGATAGTTAAATAACATGTCAGTCTTATCTTTAAATATTGCTGGTACAGGTGGCCCTCAGGTCATGTCCTAGTGAAGTAATACTGCCTTTTAAAAAATTTATTACTCCTGAATTAAATTTACAGGCCGGCGGTTGGCCACCCCTGGTGCTGCGTAACAACAGAGAACAGTAAAATTGTTTTCAGATCAGCTTTTCCCCAAGCATGAGTCATCCCAATATTCTACACTTGCAGGATGTATACACTTTGTTAACATGCAATTTTTGCATTCAGAAGCAGCAAATTAAATTTGTCTGAACAGAATTGCTGTGTGCACAGAGGGGAAAAAGTAATTTCTGCCTAGGCACTTCCCTTTTGCCTTTGCTCCTAGCACAGGCTATTGTAAGAGGTACACAGCTTAAGGATAGCAAAGGAAGACCAGCAAGAGACAGACGGGAGACACTGGATTTTGGCAGTATGGTTTTGTAAACAAAGTGACACAAATTGGGGCAGAAATTCCAGTGGGACAAGGGAGGAAACTGGAAGACTGGAAATACAGCAGAAAGCTGAGTCCCATCCAGATGGTGTTTTTAATAAATTTATCAGATGCATGTGAAAGATGGTAATGAACACTCAAATGGGGAGTGGCCTGGCCCCTCTGGGAAGGGAAACTGTACGGCAGCTTCTAAGTGTTGCAGTCAGTTAGAGTCACTCTTTAATTTTTCCCCGGAAAAAAGATCATGAACCTTATTCACATCATTGACTGATTATTAGGCAGTCCAACTAGGCAGGCTGAGGTTTGTGTTTCTGGGAAGAATAAATCACCGAATTATTTCCTGCTGAAATGAAGGAAGTGGCCCATATTAGTAAACCCAGCAGTGACATCTAGGACATCTTCTGTAAGAACTCCTATAGTGTGACTAGAGCAGACAGCAGTACCATCAGGCATAGAAGCGCTTCTGTAATCTTTAAAAGTCACGTTACTATCTACATTTTTCCTCTTCCCCCCATTTTCCCCAAAACAGTTTCCCTATCAGAAAATATTTTAGTCTACCATGAGTGACCACACTTTCTATATGTGGGATAAACTTTGAGAGGAAGAGAAGTTGAAAGAGCTGAGGTGTATATAGTGCTTATAAAGCAGCTCTTCTGTAGTGGGCATATTTGTTTTCTTTTTAATGTTTAGGTCAAGACCCAGAGATTGATCATACTTTAATTTTCTAAGAAAACTTTCCCTGAGAAAGCATTTTTTCTGTTTTATTCAGGAACTTTTGGATTTTCTAACTTTTGGTAAGGAGCTATGTTAAGCAAGGTTAAGTGCCATAACCTACATAGGCATCCTTTTCCAGCTCTGATTCGTTCATTCAGCAGATATTTATTTAATACCTACTATATGCTAGGCCCTCTTTTTTGTCAGTTGGGAAAAGAAAAGTTCCTGCCTTTATGAGACTCAGATGCTGAATCTGTTAGATCAGATTGAAATACTGATTTGGATATTAAGAATGGACACAGCACTGAAACTATGGTCTCATCCTGGTATTTACAGAAAGTCATTATCCGTAGGCTTTGTGCCCAAGTCCCTCCTCTCTCTTCTTTCCACCTGTTGGCATCATTTTGTCATTATGTTATTAATTTGACTGATTATTTTAAAAATAGGAATAAGAATTATTCCTATTGTGGTGATCTTCAGATTTTCTACCTTATGAAGTAAATACAGTTGCTCATCAAGTTGCTAGTAGAGTTCTAGCAAAAGCACTTTCTTAAAAGTAAACATGGGAGTTGGGATAGATTTCATAATACAGTTCATCTCAGTGTATTATATGTTACATGTGTCTGTGTTGGGCATCCTTTGTAGACTCAGACTTTGACTGGAAGTATTAATGAGTAATTATGTCAAGATTAAAGTAGAGGGACATCCCTGGTGGTCCAGTAGTTAAGACTCTGAGCTTCCAATGCGAGGGGTGCAGATTTGATTCTTTCTTGGTCAGGGGACCAAAATCCCACATGTACTGGTATGGTCAAAAATAAATAAACTGAGTTTAACATCTTTAAAAAAAAATATCAAAGTGGAAACCATAGAATACTCTTCTCCAGCACACAGATGTAAGATTTTTTGTTAAGAAGGCAAAGTTCTTTAATGTAGCATATATTAGACAACCTTAAAATTCCAGAGGTTCAAAGGGGGTGGTATTACTAGGGCAGTTTTGCTTAGAGAAATATTGAAGACTGAAAGAATCTTCTTTAGTAAATATTTATAAATATGTCTTTAGAAAAGGAGTTCTGAGTGCTTTCCTCAGCTTTGTTTCCCAAAGAGCTAGAACCATGTCACTAATGATTTTATGATTATCTCTGATGCTGCTGTACTAATTGACTACTAGTTAAAATCAGATCATCTAGGGATAAAACTGTGAAGCAGTAAGATAGCTTAGGAGGAAATTGACAGACTCAGGGAGAATCAACAAGGACAGCTATTAAGACCTAGTAGATACTATAAGCACATCAGTATTATAAAGAATTCTGAAAGGCTGACCCTTTCAAGCCCCCTGAATTGCTTTCCATTTTTCTGGTTTTCATAAAAAGTGTTAAAATATATGGAACTAAAGACAAACACCAGTATTCTATGTTTGTAAAAGAACATAAAGAATATATCTGTAAAATTTGAAGAGCAACAACACTTGCATGCTCACCAGCTTGAGCAATAGAACATTACCAAATCTTTTTCTTTTTTATTGATAGGGACCATTTTTAAAGTCTGTATTAAATTCATTATAATACTGCTTCTGTTTTATATTTTGAGTTTTTGACCAAGAGGCTTATGGGATCTTAACTCCCCAACCAGGAGTCGAATCCATGCCCACTGGGCCACAAGGGAAGCCCCAGTACTAGCAAACTTTTGAAGTCCGTTGTGTGTTCCTCCCCACTTGCAGCCCTGCCGTCTTCCTATCCAGAGGCCACCATTCATCTGAATTTGTGTTTACTATGGAAATGGCAACTCACTCCAGTGTTCTTGCCTGGAGAATCCCAGGGATGGGGGAGCCTGGTGGGCTGCCGTCTATGAGGTCACACAGAGTCGGACACAACTGAAGTGACTTAGCAGCAGCAGCAGCTCTCCTTTCTAATCTTACCACATAGGTGAGATTCACTAGGTATCTATCACTAAACAACAGAAGTAGAATTTTGATACCCTTTGTGTTTTTCTGACTTACTTTTCTTAACCAACTTTCTTTGTAAGATTGACCCTTGCTGATATGTAGGGCTACAGTTCACTAATTTTCAATACTGGGTAGTTTTTGTTTGATGGTAAAATTTTACCTGTCAGTGCACAGGTTGAATAGTAGATGGAACATATCTGGAGAAGTGTAGTGAACACAAATAGTAATTTTGATAAATTTCCCAGAATGCTTCAAAAACAAGAGGGAAAAATGAAAGGAATGTTAAGAAACAGAGAGAATAGAATGGGAAGTCCCAACAGAGGTCTAATGGGAATTCTAGAAAAGGGAAAAACAGAAAATGAGGGAGAATCAATACTCACAGAAACAATGGTTAAAAATGTTCCACACTTGATAAAGCCATAAATGCTTATATTCTGTCCTGAGCATCATAAATTTAGTCTACATATAGATACAATGTGGAGCTTCCCAGGTAACTGAGAGGTAAAGAATCCTGCAGGAACCTCAGGAGACATGGGTTCAATCCTTGGATTGGGAAGACCCGCTGGAAGAGGAAATGGCAACCCACTCTAGTATTCTTGCTAGGATAATCCCACGGACAGAGGAGTCTGGCAGGATACAATCCATGGGGTCGTAAAGAGTCAGATACAGCTGAAGCGACAGAGCATGTATACATGCATAACATAAATTACAAAACACCAAGATCAAAAAGAAAACCTTAAAATTAACTGTAGAGAAAAAAATTACAGCTGTTAGAGGGATGGCAGACTGTAACAGACATAACAGTAGAAGCCGAAGACTGTGCAAAAGTATCTTCAAAATACTGAGGAAAAACAACTTTTCACTTAGAGTTCTATATCCAACTAAACTATTTCTCAAGAGTGGTGGCAAAATATACTTTCAAACAAAGACTTTGCTGATGGATATGTCTTAGAAGGAAGTTGAACCAGGAAGAAAGGAGGGTTAGACTGAATAAATTGATGAGTGTGAATAAGTAAGTTTTGACTATATAAGATCATAATGACTGATTTTGAGAGTATAAAACAAGGTAGAAGTGAAATGTTAGGTAAGAATAACAAGCTAAGAGGCAGATGATTTGTATGAAAATGTGTCAGTATCTTTTATATTGTTCAGGAGAAGGGAACATGTGATTTTTAGTTTTAGTCATTTTTAAGTCTGGCATGCATATCTAAAATTTAGTAAAATAACAGAGACAATGCAGCACTTGAACAGCACCATCTTTTAGAATTTTTAAATAGCTCAGCTGGAATTCCATCCCTTCCACTAGCTTTGTTTGTAGTAATGCTTTCTGAGGCCCACTTGACTTCACACTCCAGGATGTCTGGCTCTATGTGAGTGACAGCACCATTGTGGTTACCTGGGTCATTAGGATCTTTTGTGTATAGTTGTTCTATGTATTTTTGCCACGTCTTCTTTCTTGCTTCTGTTAGGTCCTTACCGTTTCTGTCCTTTATCATGCCCATCCTTGTATGAAATGTTCCCTTGATACTTCCAGTTTTCTTGAAGAGATCTCTTGTCTTTCCCATTCTCTTGTTTTCCTCTACTTATTTGCATTGTTTATTGAAGAAGACCTTATCTTTGTTGTTCTCTGGAATTCTAGATGTAGTTGGGTACATCTTTCCTTTTACCTCCCTTGCTTTTCGCTTCTCTTCTTTTCTCAGCTGTTTGTAAAGCCTCCTCAGACAACCACTTTGCCTTCTCTCANTAAGCATCTGAATACAGAGTTCCAAAGAATAGCAAGAAGAGATAAGAAAGCCTTCTTCAGCGATCAATGTAAAAAAAAAAACACATAGAAATACAATAAAGGAATTTCAGTCCATTAGAAAATAGGAACAGAGCGGATGGAGAGGCGAGGGAAGCAGCAAAGGAAAAGTCTTGTTAAGTAGAAGTAAAAGTGAATTAGTATACACCTTGGCAATAGCAATTAATATAAGTCATATAAACCTGCCAGTTAAAAGACAAAGGACACTGAATTTTTCAAAAATCTAATTATATGTTATTCACAAGACATCAGAAAAACAGAAGAGTGATGCTAAGGATATAGTAGCCAAAATGAAGGTGCTATATTTATTTGACATCAAACAATGTGGATTTTAGGGCAAAGGCATTACTTGAAATAAAGAATGACAGTGCACCATGATGAAAGGTTCAGTCTACCAATTGGATATAATTCTAAAATAATATATGTGAAGTGATATGGCCTCAAAATATATAAAGCAAAGATTGACAGAATTACAAGGAGAAACTGACAGATCTATAGTCTAGTGGAAAATTTAAATAAACCTCTCCCATTAATTAGTAAGCATATAAGTGATATGAACAGCACAATAAGTTTGATATAGTAGATCTACATAGAACCATACATCTCCCAAACTAGAGAATACACATTCTCTTCAAGCACATGTAAAATATTAATAAGAATCATGTTCAGTTCAGTTCAGTCGCTCAGTCATGTCCGACTCTTTGCGACCCCCTGGCAGCATGCCAGGCCTCCCTGTCCACCACTCCCAGAGTTCACTCAGACTCGTCCGTCGAGTCAGTGATGCCATCCAGCCATCTCATCCTTTGTCGCCCCCTTCTCCTCCTTCCCCCAATCCCTCCCAGCATCAGAGTCTTTTCCAATGAGTCAGCTCTTTGCATCAGGTGGCCAAAGTACTGGAGTTTCAGCTTTAGCATCATTCCTTCCAAGGAACACCCAGGGCTGATCTCCTTCAGAATGGATTGGTTGGATCTCCTTGCAGTCCAAGGGACTCTCGGGAGTCTTCTCCAACACCACAGTTCAAAAGCATCAATTCTTCAGCACTCAGCCTTCTTCACAGTCCAACTTCACATCCGTACATGACCACAGGAAAAACCATAGCCTTGACTAGACAGATCTTAGTCGGCAAAGTAATGTCTGTGCTTTTGAATATACTATTTAGGTTGGTCAACTTTTCTTCCAAGGAGTAAGTGTCTTAATTTCATGGCTGCAATCACCATCTGCAGTGATTTTGGAGCCCCAAAAAAGTGGACCACAAAAAAGCACATCTCATCAAATTTTCCAATGAATCTGTATCATACAGAATATACTCTTTTTTCCATATTGCAATGTAATTAAGTTGAAAAGTTAAAAAAGCCTTCTTATGAATAATTTATGAATCAAAGAAAACTCCTGATGGAAATTAGAAAATACTTAGATGCAATCAGCTTTTAAAACACTTTGTATCAGGAGACACCCAGATGGAGGGACATTCTACAGCATACCTGACCAGTACTGTTCAAAACACTATATCAAATTTTAAAGATAAAGATAAAGCAGGATTTAGAGGTAAAATATTAGCTTTAAATGCATTTATCAGAAAAAAAGAAAAAAATTAAGCATTTGCTTCAAATATTTGGAAAAAAATAGAATAAATCCAAAGGAAGAGAAAGAAGAAATAATAAAAGGAACTGATTTAGTGAACTATGAAATAAAGAATCAACAAAATAAAAAACTGATTTCTTGAAAACACTAATAACATGTATAGAACTGATCAAATAAGAAAGAAAAGGAACAAATAAAATACTTGGAATGATAATGAGAACATACTGTGAAAAGTTTTATGCTGCTATGTTTGAAAACTTAAACAAAATGAAAACTTTCCCTCAAGGAACCAAGACTGAGGTTAATTTTGAAGGGAAGAAGTATTCATTTTGTCAGATTTTATGATACTGTAAAATTTTAGTCATTAAAACAGCATGGTAAAGTCACAAGGCTAGGCAAATTAAGGAAACAGAGTACAGACCTTAAGAAGAGATTCGGATATTATAAAAACCTTATATATGACTAAAGTAACATAAATTAGTGGGGGAAGGGATGAACTGTTCATTAAATGGTGCTGGGGAAATCAGCTAACCTTATGAATAAAAGATGAAAGTAGATCCATATTTCATAGCATACCAAAAATAAATCCTAAATAGATTAAAGAACCAAACATGTAAAACAAAATTTGAAAACTTTTAGGAGGAAATATAGAAAGATATCTTTTTAAGTTTGGGGTAGGAAAGAATTTATAAATATGAAAGGGAAAGCACAAACCATGTAGAGGAAAAGATTAAATATTTCAACTCAATACATTAACCAAGAAAGGACTGACATCCTGCCAGTGAAGTGACTCATAGCCACAAGTACAATTCCATTTATGTGTGTGTGTGTGTAAATATATACATGTATATGTCTTATGTATTCCTTGAAGAAACTCTTACCTATGTATACAAGAAGATACCTTTGTCTGTAATCTCAAAGAAAACAATGGTAACAGTCTAAATGTTCCTCTGGTATATTTATACATTGAAATATTTTATATATCTTATACCAGTGAACTGGATTTATCTCTCTATTGAATGTTCCTGCATCCTGGTTTACTGTTTATGGTAGATGTCAATATTGTTGACCACACATTCCCTTTCTTCTGCTCACATAGCAAGTTAGTTCTCTCCCACCTGCTTTGAAGTTAGGTAAGGCTCAGTGACTTGCCTTAGTCAACAAAATGTGAGCAGAGTGATGTGTATTGCTTCAGGGGAGGAGTTTTAAGAGCCACTGCCCAGTTCACTCTCTTCTCACTGCTGCTGTGATTGAATAAGCACACACACACAAATCAGTGCAAAGCTTCCGTCACTAGGTTCCCTGTGTAATGCAAGGCTGAGCGCCACCTTGCTGATCATCACTGAATGCATATTGTGGGTGAAAAGAAAATGTGTGCTGTTTAAGCAGCTGGGAAAATGGAGGCTGTCTTGTTACTGCAGCCTGACCTACCCACGGTGTGATTTTATGTCTCAGCTCAGTTTACTGTGCATCTTGTGCCACGTCCTTTCGTTCTCTCTTCCAAACCACAGAATACTTCTCTTTCTTTGTGAGGTGGAAGTAGCCTTACTAACTCTCTAAATATAGTCCTTTATTTCTTCTCCTTTCAAAGTCAGGTGGGGGCTTTTCTCTAAGCCCCTCTCTGCTAGGAAACCATCCTCACAGATTATTTCACCAGCGTTTTTGCTTGTTGCTTTGGAGTTAAGCTTCATACTCAAGGGATTCATGGCCAGAAAACCCATCTTCTCTCACTCCCTTCTTCCCTTTCTCTCTTGCTTATCTGTGAATGGCTGTCCTGATCTGCAGAGAGTACAGCAAGCAGTGAAGGTGTATGAGATGAGGGCTTGAGAGCAGGCATGCCCAACTTTGGAAAGTGTATGCATTGCTTAGAAGGGACATGGAAGATGATTTACTCCCCATCACTATGCAGTTAGAAATATTTTGGCATGATAGTAGTACTATTCACCCTCTCTCTTTGCATAGGTATAATATACTGAAAAGTACAGTGTATATCTAATAAGCAATTGTCTTGTTTTACAATCTACTTTAAAATTACATAAAGTAAGCTACATAGCTTGAATGTAAGTAGCTAAGGTTAATTGTAGATTTTGGTTAAATACATTAAATATTCTGAGGAAAATTCCAGCACTGGTAAATGCACAAAAAACATTGCAGTGGACTTAAAAGACCCTTCATCTATCACCGTTCTCTTCTCAGTGTTTACAGAATCTACATCATTTTTGAACAGCTATCATTTAGTGGAAACTCTAGACTTTTATAAATGAACAGGTTGATGTAGACTTGAAACATGTATAGAGACATGAAATCAAAACAAAATTGATGTTTCAAAATGCAGCAGTTCTTGAACAAAGAGATGAGCATATGTGTTGAAATGCTCAGGATAGTAAACAAACAAGGGAAACACATCGTGGCTGAAGACAACTGTATATTCTGAAAAGGGATTGGTTCCATGTTCTGGATTGTTTTCCTACTTTATGAATTCTAAAATACTGGAAAAAAAATATATTATATAATGCTTCTTTAAACAAATATGCTACATTTATTAAGTGAAATAAATATATACAGGTTCTAGGCCCCACTTCAGACTTCCTAACCTGGGGATCCAGCAAAGGGACTGGGAATCCCCGGGGAATCTGATGTTGAAGATTCCAATGGGATTTGATTACAGAACTTTCACTGAACTGGGGGAAAGAAAACTTGTGTGAACCAGGGCCCAGGGGAAAAGAGCAGTGACCCCCCAGGAGACTGAGCCACACCTGCCTGCGAACGTTTGAAAGTCTCCTGTGGAGATGTGCGTCGACAGTAGCCTGCCATGGGGACAGGGCACTGGCAGCACGGTCCTGGGAGGTACATGCTGGCCTAAGTCCCCTTGGAAGCCACCATCAGCCCTGCCGCAGTGCCAGGACTGGGTTGTCTCAGGCTACACAACTAGCAGGGAGGGAGCACAGCCCAACCCATCAGCAGACAGTTGGATTAAAGGTTTACTGAGCATGGCTCTGCCAGCCAGAGTAAGACCCAGTATTCCCCACAGCCAGCCCCTCCCATCAGGAAGCTTGCATTAGCCTCTTATCTTCATCCATCTGAGGGCAGATAGACAAAGTAAGAACTACAGTCCCACAGCCTCCAGAACAAAAACCACAATCACAGAAAGCTAACCAAAATGATCACATGGATCATAGCCTTCTCATAGTGAAGGGGCTTATGTAATCAATGAAGCTATAAGCCATGCTGTGCAGGGCCACCCAACACAGATGGGTCATGGTGGAGAGCTGTGACAAAAATGTGGTCCATTGGAGAAGGGAATGGCAGACCACTTCAGTATTCTTGCCTCAAGAACCCCATAAACAGTATGAAAAAACAAAAAGATATAACACTGGAAGATGAACTCCGTAAGTCGGAATGTGTCCAATATGGTACTGGGCAAAAGCGGAGAAATAGCTCCAGGAAGAGGGCTGGGCCAAAACAGAAATGATGCCCAGCTGTGGATGTGTCTGGTGGTGAAAGTAAAGTCTGATGCTGTAAACAACAATATTGCACAGAAACCTGGATTGTTAGATCCATGAATCAAATTAGATGTAGTCATGCAAGAGATGGCAAGATTGAATGTAGACATCTTAGGAATCAGTGAATTAAAATGGATGAGAATGGGTGAATTTAATTCAGATGACCTACTGTGGGCAAGAATCCCTTAGAAGGAATGGAGTAGCTCTCATAGTCAGCAAAGGAGTCCAAAATGCAGTACTTGGGTGCAACCTCAAAACAGCAGAATGATGTTGGTTCATTTCCAAGGTAAACCATTCAACATCAGAGTAATCCAAGACTGTGTCCCAACCACTGATGCTGAAGAAGCTGAAGTTGACTGGTTCTAGAAGCCCTACAAGACCTTCTAGAACTAACACTAAAAAACACGTTCTTTTTATCATAGGGGATTGGAATGCAAAAGTAAGAAGTCAAGAGATACCTGGCATGTAACAGGCAAGTTTGGCCTTAGAGTACAAAATGAAGCAGGGCAAAGGTTAACAGAGTTTTGTCAAGACAACACACTGGTCATAGCAAAGACTCTTTTTCAGTAACAAGAGATAACTCTACACAAGGACATCACCAAATGTTCAATACCCAAACCAGATTGATTATAATCTTTACAGCTGAAGGTGGAGAAGCTCTATACAGTCAGCAAAAACAAGACCTGGAGCTGACTGTGGCTCAGATCAGGAGCTCCTTATTGCAAAATTCAGGCTTAAATTGAAGAAAGTAGGGAAAACCACTAGGCCATTCAGCTATGACCTAAATCAAATTCCTGCTGATTATACAATGGAGATGAGGAATAGATTCAAGGGATTACATCTGGTAGACAGGGTGCCTAAAGAACTATGGACAGAGGTTCCTAACAGGAGGCAGTGACCAAAACCATCCCCAAGTAAAAGAAATATGAGAAGGCCAAAGTGGTTGTCTGAGGAGGCTTTACGAAATAGCTGAGGAAAGAAGAGAAGCGAAAGGCAAAGGAGAAAGGGAAATGCACCTGACTGAATGCAGAGTTCCAGAGAACAGAAGAGATAAGAAGTCTTTCTTCAGTCAACAATGCAAAGAAATAAAAGACAATAATGGAATGGGAAAGACTAGACATCTCTTCAAGAAAATTGGAGGTATCAAGGGAACATTTCGTGCAAGGATGGGCAAGATAAACAACAGAAATGGTAAGGACCTACCAAAAGTAGAAAAGATTAAGAAGAGGTGGCAAGAATACACAGAAGAGTTGTACAAAAAATCCAGATAACCACAATGTTGTGGTCACTTACCTAGAGCCAGACATCCTGGAGTATAAAGTCAAGTGGACCTTAGAAAGCATTACTATGAACAAAGCTGGTGAAAGTGATGGAATTCCAGCTGAGCTATTTAAAATCCTGAAAGATGGTGCTGTTAAAGTGCTCATTCAACATGTCAGCAAATTTTTAAAACACTCAGCAGTGGTCACAGGACTGGAAAAGGTCAGTTTTCATTCCAGTCCCTAAGAAAGGCAATGCCAAACAATGTTCAAACTACTGTACAACTGTGCTCATTTCACATCCTAGCAAGGTAATGCTAGGCTAAAAATCCTTCAAGCTAGGCTTCAGGAGTACTTGAATCTAGAACTTCCAGATGTACAAGCTGGGTTCAGAAAAGGCAGAGGAACCAGAGATTACAACACCTGTTGGATCATAGAGAAAGCAAGGGAATTCCAGAGAAACATCTGCTTCATTGACTATGCTACAGCCTTTGACTATGTAGATCACAACAAACTGTGGGAAATTCTTAAAGAAATGGGAATACCAAACCACCTTTCCTGTCTCCTGAGAAACTTGTATGCAAGTCAAGAAACAACAGTTAGAACCGGACATGGAACAACATACTGGTTGGGAAAATTGGGAACAAAGTACATCAAGGCTGTATATTGTCATCCTGCTTATTTAATTCATATGCAGAGTGCATCATGCAAAATGCCAGGCTGGATGAATCACAAATGAGAGTCAAGATTGCCAGGAGAAATATCAATAACCTCAGATATGCAGATGATACCACTCTAATAGCAGAAAGTGAAGAGGAACTAAAGAGCCTCTTGATAAGGATGAAAGAGGAGAGTGAAAAAGCTGGCTTAAAATTCAGCATTCAAAAAACTAAAATCGTGGCATCCAGTCCTAACACTTCATGGCAAATAGATGGGGAAAAAATGGAAACAGTGACAGACTATTTTCTTGGGCTCCAGAATCACTGTAGACAGTGATTGCAGTCATGTAAGTAAAAGATGCTTCTCCCTTGAAAGAAAAGCTGTGACAAACCTAGACAGCATATTAAAAAGCAGAGATATCACTTTGCCACAGTGGTCCATATCAGTTCAGTTCAGTCGCTCAGTCGTGTCTAACTCTTTGCAACCCTGTGAACTGCAGCACACCAGGCCTCCCTGTCCATCACCAACTCCTGGAGTTTACCCAAACTCATGTCCATTGAGTTGGTGATGCCATCCAACCACCTCATCCTCTGTCATCCCCTTCTTCTCCTGCCTTCAGTCTTTCCCAGCATCAGGGTCTTTTCAAATGAGTCAGCTCTTCACATAGATGGCCAAAGTACTGGAGCTTCAGCTTCAACATCAGTCCTTCCAATGAACACCCAGGACTAATCTCCTTTAGGATGGACTGGTTGGATCTCCTTGCAGTCCAAGGGACTCTCAAGAGGCTTCTCCAATACCACAGTTTGAAAGCATCAATTCTTCGGCACTCAGCTTTCTTTATAGTCCAACTCTCACATCTATACATGACTACTGGAAAAACCATAGCCTTGACTAGACAGACCCTTTGTCAGCAAAGTAATGTCTGTGCTTTTTAATATGCTATCTAAGTTGGCCATAACTTTCCTTCCAAGGAGTAAGAGTCTTTTAAAAAATTTCCTGGCTATAGTCACCATTTGGTCCATATAATCAAAGCTGTGTTTTTTCCAGTAGTTATATATGGATGTGAGAACTGGACCAAGCTGAGCAACAGAAAATTATGCTTTCGAATTGTGATGCAAGGAGATCACACCAGTCCATCCTAAAGAAAATCAACCCTGAATATTCACTGGAAGGACTGATACTGAAGCTGAAGCTCCAATATTTTGGCCTCCTAATTGAATAGCCAGCTCACTGGAAAAGACCCTAATTTGGGGAAAGACTGAAGGCAGGAGGAGAAGGGGATGACAGAGGATGAGATGGTTGGATGGCATCACCGCTTCAACGGACATGAGTTTGCGCAAACTCCAGGATATACTGAAGGACAGGGAAGCCTGGCGTGCTGCAGTCCATAGGGCCGCAAAGAGTTGGACACGACTTAGCGACTGAACAACAACAACAATAAATATGAATAGTTTAGCGAATATTAATAAAACAAGTGCTCGTGTACCTATTGCCTCACTTGAGAATAGAATAAGACCAGAAGTTGAAGCCCTTCCAGGATTTCATCTTGGAAATGAAATCAATTAATGTTTAGACACATTGGTAGGGGTCCCTTGAAGATTTCATATTCCTCTTTCACATACAAGTGAGCATAAATTTTGTGTAATAATTCCCTGGATTTCCTTTTTATTTTACATTTATATGTGTACCCCTAAACAAGTTGTATTTTTAGTTTTGCCGTTTAAAAAAACTTTGTGTAAATGAAATCCTACACTGTGTTTTCCTGCGCCTTGCTTTTTTCACTCAGCATTGCTTTTTGATTCATCCATTTGGATATAGCTGTGGTTTATTAATCTCAACCACTGTGTGGTTTCCCATTGTAGGAATATTTTGCAGTGTTTGTATCCATTCTATATTTTATAGGGTATCATGTTTCTTTATAATAAAATTCTTTAGTGTTAATTGTCACATATGATTTGGTTTGTTTCAGCCTTAGGTTCAGCTTTTTTAAAAACTGTTTGGCATGTGTTTTAAATGTGTTCATATCTTGAGGTAGTCAGTATGCTCTAATTTTTGTTTTATCATTGATAATAATTAATTTTGTTTGTAGCAAACTACTGGGGTATATTTGGCTTCTTGATGCTAAATCTTGTGTTGGATTCACAGTTCCCATGGAGAACGTTGCAACAATCGCTGATTGTGCCAGTGTGATTGAAGGAGTCAGTCGGAGCCGAAATGCCTTGCTGAATGGGGACACTAAGAACTATGACTGGGATTCTGGTTATACGTGTCATCAGCTAGGAAGTGGTGCGATTGTGGTTCAGCTGGCACAGCCCTACATGATTGGGTCAATACGGTAAGAAGATTCCCTTTCATTTATTACTTTTTAAATGGAAGACACATGTGCAAATTGTGTTTTGGTACATTGGTGATCTCAGTAACTTCAGTGAAGATCCTCCTCTGTTCTTGCCTCTAAATGTTGAGATGAGGGGGTGGAAAGGGAGGGACAAAGTTATACAAGGTGCTTGTTTAGACTTTCTGATGGTGAGATGCAGCAAAATTAGGCTTGTGGAGGGTCTAGATGCAATTTGTCGAGGGAAGGGACCAGGTCTCTTCCTGGATATGGCTTACCTTTGACTCATGTCTCAGTTTGTTCTGGTTAGGGACTTACAGGATAATATCCAAAGAGGCAATATGGAATCAAAACTCATCTTCACTCTAGTAAATGACTTTATATATGAACCAAGCATATCTGAGTATGAAACCTGGTTCTAAAAGACCTTTTTAATAATCTTCATGTCTGGGCTTTTGGTGGTTGTTTTCATTTTGTTTTGGTTTGCCTTAAGAAGGGAACTTGAATCCAATATTGCTTGATTTGTAGGATCATGTGATTTTTAAAATATAAGACTGGTGACATCCCCCAGAGGATATATTTTAGTTCAAGAGCCATCTGAATCTTGAATAGGCTTCCCTTTTTTTTTTTAAGTTCTAAGAGGTCTCTGAAAGATTAATGTTGTGTGTGTGTATACACACACACAATATTAATATACATATTAATATATATAAAAAAATCAGAATATTTTACACTGTATCTTAACCTTCCAGAGGTGGAGATGTTGGTGAGATGTGACTGCCTTCCCCCGCATTGTTCTCCACCACAGTTGCCTTATGGTTTCCTGTTCTCATTTTATTTTAAAGTTAAAATTTGTAATGAAAGAAACAGCACTTGTAATGAAAGAAAAAATAAGGTATTGTTGTTGTTCAGTCACCCAGTCGTATCTGACTCTTTGTGACCCCATGGACTGCAGCACCCCAGGCGTCCCTGTCCCTCACATCTCTCAAAGTTTGCCCAAGCTCGTGTTCATTGCATCAGTGTTGCCATCCAGCCATCTCACCCTCTGACTCCCTCTTCACCTTCTGTCCTCAATCTTTCCCAGCATCAGGGACTTTTCCAACGATTCAGCCATTCACAGCAGATAACCTAAATACTGGAGCTTCAGCTTTATCATCAGTCCTTCCAATGAGTATTCAGGGTTGATTTCTCTTAAGATAGACTGGTTTGATCTCCTTGCTGTCCAGGGGACTTTCAGGAGTCTTCTCCAATACCACAGTTCAAAGGCATTAATTATTTGGCACTCTGCCTTCTTGACTGTCTAGCTCACACAACAGTACGAGACCACTAGGAAGACCGTAGCCTTGACTGTACAGATCTTTGTCATAGAGTAATGTTTCTGCTTTCCAACACACTGTCTAGGTTTGTCATAGCTTTCTTGCCATGAAGCAGTTGCCTTCTGATTTCATGGCTGCAGTCATCATCCACAGTGATTTCAGAGTCCCAAGAAGAGGAAATCTGTCACCACTTCCACTTTTTCCCCTTCTATTTAGCATGAAGTAAGGGGACCAAATGCCCCACCTTTTTTATTTAGTTTTAAACAAGCTCTTTTACTCTCTACCTTTACCCTCATCAAGAGGCTCTTCAGTTCCCCTTTGCTTCCTGCCATTAGAGTGATATCATCTGCATATCTGAGGTGTTTGATATTTCTCCTGCCATCTTGATTCCAGCTTGTAACTCATCCAGCCTGGCATATCATGATGTACTCAGCTTATAGGTTAAACAAATGGAGTGACAGCAGACACCCCTGTTGTACTTCTTTTTCAACGTGAACCAATCAGTTATTCCATACAGGGTTCCAACTGTTGCTTCTTGACCCACATACAGGTTTCTAAGGAGACAGGTAAGATGTTCTGGTATTCCCATCTCTTTAAGAGTGTTCCACAGTTTCTTATGTTCCACATGGTCAGAGGCTTTAACCTAGTCAGTGAAACAGAGGAAGATATTTTTCTGGAATTCCCTTGCTTTCTCTATGATCCAGCAAATGTTGGCAATTTGATCTCTGGTTCCTATTCCTTTTCTAAACCCAGCTTGGACATGTGGAAGTTCTTGATTTGCATAGTACTGAAGCCTGGCATGCAAAATTTTAAGCATGACCTTACTGGCATGGGAAATGAGTGCAGTTATCCAATGGTTAGCACGTTCTGTAGTACTACCCTTCTTGGGAATTGGGATGAGGATTGACCTTTTCCAGTCCTGTGGCCACTGCTGGGTCTTCCAGACTTGCTGACATAGTGAGTGCAGCACATTGATGGCACCATCCTTTAGGGTTTTGAAAAGTTCTACTGGAATTCCATCACATCCACTAGCTTTATTAACAGCAGTGCTTCCTAAGGCCCAGTGACTTCACGCTCTGGGTGACTGACCACACCTTGGTAGCAATCTGTTTCATTAAGATCTTTTTCGTACAGTTCTTCCGTGTATTCTTTCCGTCTCTTCTTGACCTTTTCAGTGTCTACTAGGTCTTTACCATTTCTGTCCCTTATTGTGCCCATCTTTCGGGGAAACGTTCCCAGTTGTCTTACTGTTTCCTGTTCTCATTTTAAAATTAGTATTTGTAGAGAAAGAAATAGCACAAAAAATAAGGTAGTAGGATTCTAATAGGCAAAGGTTTATCAGTATTCAGGCTAATAAGTACAGAAGTTAAGTCTGCTTGTCGATTCCTGAGGTACACTGACAATTGATGCTGAATTTCTTGGAGAATTCATTCTGTTAATTTCTTCATTTAAATTGTAAACCTCTTTTCATAAAGGGTCATGTACAGGCTGAGTACTCTGGACAACAAATCACAGATAGAAAAGCTGTGAATTTGTCCTGCAGGCCCGAGAGCTCACATTGTGCTTGAGAAGGGGAAGGAGACAAGCCACATTCAGTCTGGACAAAATAGAAGTACAAATAAACTTCTCAGCAAACAACACCCCCTCCTTCCTTTTTCTCAGCTTCATGCATTAACTAAAGTAATCATGAGCCACCTATTTAATAAGTCATTCTAGAATCCTTGTCATAAATGGTGTGAAACTTATCTGCATATTTCCCATTACAGTCTTTTCCTCTGTACTTTAAAAATCTGGAAAACAGTTGTCCTTCTCTTGTTTTATAGTCTCCACAATTTCTTGAAGATTACCAATCGTGTCTCTGAGATTACATCTGCAATTTCTTTCAGCAGGCTTGTTGTGTAACTCGTCTGACCAGGAGACTTAAAATCATTTAAATTGACTGGATACTCTCTCTCTTTCATTTCACTATTTGGGACTTCAATTTTCTCTTTATTATGTTTGTTCTGCCATTTCTAATTTGAAGACCCGTCTTCTTGCCAACAAAGATAGAAGCAAACTGGCTGCTTAGCAGCTCTGCCCATTCTCTTTTAATGTTCCCTGTATTCTGTCTGCTTACCTGGTACCACACGTCTCCCTGCCACCGAACACTGGTCCATGTGCATCTGAAAGCAAATGTCAGAAATGGAGTCCCATTCTTCTCCTCTTTCCCTGTTCAGGTTGCCGCATACTGTGATTTTCTCATCTCATCTGGTATACCCGACCCAGCCATCCATCCACTGAGCCAAAAACACGGGAATCTTCCTGGATTCCTTCCTTTCCCTCGCCTCCCCCACAGAACAATCAGCTGTCAATACCAGCTCCTGTATATCTCACAGATCCTTCCTGTCTTCCACACCCCGACTGCCAGCACCATTGCTGCACCTTTGTAAGTTCTCTATCTAGCTCTCTCTTCCCTCCCTGAAACCACCTCCCACACCATTAACACAAGTCTGATGTGGTCCTGCCCCTTCCTCAGAGAACTCATGGCTATTATTTGCCTTCAGGAGAAAGTTCAGACAAAGGCATTAAGAACTTGTGGCTCCCTTCCGTCTGTGCAGCCTGTCTCCTGCCTCTCCTCCCACCCCCACACATAATATCTCAGCATATCGAGCTCGTTGCAGTTTTGCACATCACCCTCTCTTTTCCTCCAGTTCTTTGAACATGCTGTTCCCATTGCATGTGTCTCTCACTGTCCTCTCATCACTTCTTCTTACCTGGCTCTATGACCCCTTTAAGACTTCACTCCTTTGGGAATGCTTCCCTAACCTTTCTGTCACCTCCTGGGCTGATTAGGGTGTCCCTAGTCAGTGCATTCTGTGTGTAATTCCTCCCGGGGCATTTGTCATGCTTGTATTATAATTGTTTACTTACTGCCTCCTCCCAGTCTCATCTGATATATAAAGCCTGTGGCAACTCAGAATAAGTGTTCCTTGACAAATTGAATGTGCAGATGAGGTAGTCCATCAATAAAAAAGGAGGATTATAGCAGATATAGTGGGAGATCTAGAATTTTAGATCCATCAGGGACTTCATGGGGTTGTTGCCAAGGTGACGACTCAGAGAGAGACAAACAAGCTTTTTGTATGGCAAGGCTACCTTGGCTTCTAGCTCTGCTCAAAGAATCACAGATGTTGAATCTAACTCCAGAAAAGAGAGCTTAAGAGAGACATGAGAGAACAGTCTCATTTGGTTTTCTTTAAAAGTGAAATGAAAATGGTTCTCCCAGACAATTTTTCTTTTCCTGACTCAGAGGGAGTTGGTAAACATGAGTACAACCGAAGGCAGGATTGTGTATCTCAGCACTGTGTGAAGCCTCCATCGTCCTTAAGCCCGGCTATTGCTTTTGCAGAGAGAAAATCCATGCAATTGAAGCCCCAAGTAACTGGCTGAACACTCAAAGAGACACGTCTCTAGGATACTAACATTATGTTGTCAGGAACTGCATTTACCTCTTCTGTGACATGATCAAGAAGAGGAAAGGGAGAAGGATTTCTCCACTGCCAATGCCTGTGGGCAAAAATGGTGGATATCTTGGCAGGCCATGGTTAGCAGCAGCTGATATGTTCACATAGCTGCTTATTGACAAATGACAGGTTGATCAGTTGGTGACCTTTGACCCCTGGCTTCTGCTGTCAGTGATGACTCAGTTGCTCTCCTAGTCACTGTGTCCACAGAAGCCCAATGATTCTGAATCACACCTAAAGGTAGAGCATTCCAGAGCTGGGTGACCAGCATTTTCTCCAGCCAAGAGGGAGAAGTCTGGCAGTCCTGGAACCTCTTCCTCTGGGGGTCCAATCATGGTACACTAACTGTAAAATTTCAGGTTTCTTTGGCGATGGTGAACACAGGGGCAAAGGTCTCAAACATGGGATTATCTTGATCATTGCATTCTTTATTCCTAAGAAAGGACAGAGTTACTGCGTAGATAAGATTTCTCTTGCTCTTGTGTTTTCATCCATATATGCTGTTTCTTCCTTTCCTGAGGGTTTCCACTGTAGCTGGGTAGAGAAGCAGCACTTCTTTCTTGGCAGACAATGACCAAGGCTAACCACCATCTGTGAGACCCTAATCCTGCTAGTGCGTCTGCTACAGTAAGTACCCTTGTGGGTCCTGAAAAGGCAGACCTGGAAACGTGATCTCTGATCATCTCTTCCTGCCTCCATGTTCTTTCATTCACTCAACAAACATTATTGAGCCTTGGTGCCAGGCATTGTTTAAGCCCTGGGGATACAGCACTGAATACAGAAAACAAACATCAGTGCTCTCGCAGAACTGACGGTCTTGTTGTGGGGAGGCAGGCAGTGGTGGATAACCAGTGAACAGCACTATTTGTAACGTGTCAGATATTTCAGAGATGGAACCATCAGGAGGGAGGACTTGGATGTGGAGATAGAGCAGTTTTAGACTGGGTGGTCGGGGAGGCCTCACCTTGCAGAACTGGAAGGCTGGGAAGGCAAGCTGCTTGGGGACCTGGGGGATGAGCCTCCCAGGCAGAATGCCAGGGCCCTGTGGCAAGCATGTGAGCACAGAACAGGCGAGGCAGGTTCAGGAGCAGCAGAGAGGCCAGAATGACTGGAGCAGAGTGACGGAGGGAGAGCCACAGGCGAGGGGCGGAAGGGGATGTTCAGGGTAGCAGCCCTGAGATGTCTTGTCACTGTTTCTGTTAATACATTCAGTCACCAGCTCCCAGAACCACTCCACCTGCCACCATAAATCCATCCCAGTGTTTGTTAGCACTGTTAGAGGAGAGGTTTCTTCACTGAGTAGGGGAGGGCAGAGCTGGGGAGCCCTCATGCCTTTAGAAGCTACCTTCTTTATTCCTGACTGGCCTTTGTCCAACCAGCTCCCAGGAAAGAAACAGGAGGCTAGGACGCCTTGAGTTTATATGAAACTTTCTCCCCACCCTTGGCATTTATTTCTCATCCCCAAGAGCCAGAGCAGGCAGTTTAACTTGGAAATAAAGGTGTTTCTCTTTGTTGTTGCTAGGTTTACAGGCACAATGAAAGTTATTCATTTTGAGAGGAAATGAGAGAAATTGCCTGGAATGTGCCTTAAAAGTGGGGAACTGAGTAGTAATTATATCATTTTCATGCCATTTTAAAAACATGAAGATTTAAATAACAGGAAATCTTCAGAGGCCTGACCGCATAAAAAGACTAAGGTAGAGTCATAGTAACTAACCAAATCCACCTGATGTCTTATAGTCCCCCTGTTGCCTAAGGTTAAAACATACTGTCTTTCTGCTTGCTAATCATGATGTCCTTTTAAGTGTTTTGAGGTTAGTATTAGCAATCACATATGCTGCACATTAAGCATGCCTGTCGCCCAATCTTTTTCAGCTAACAAATGACAGCACTTTGTTTGAAACCCTAATTATAAGATAGTCAATTAAATTAACAATTCTTACATTAGCTTGAAAATGATGGTTTTGTAATTGATATGAGCAATACTGTAAGTAAAATACCCATAATGCTTTAACTAACCTAATTGTGAGTAAGTAGGGTGTTGAAAGATTGAAACAGCACAGATAGATGAAGCTAAATAAACCCACAGCCTTCCTGGGTGTTATGAGGATTAAGGAGTTAATGACACAAAAATATTTTGAGTTCCTCAGTTGGAAAATGTTATATGAATATAGTATGTTAGAACAAAATGAATCTAGCCCAAAGTATGTTCTTGGTGGATAATCATCATCTCTTTAGTTTGTGGGGATGAGTCTTTTACTTTGCAATAGGGAAAAAAAAAAAGGGCAAACATTCTGCCACTTAAAAAGTTAATCTGCCACAGAACTTCTGAACCACAAATTATTCATGCCTTGCAGTTATTAAGCATGGATAAAACAAAACAATAGCAAATTGATCCTTGAAAAAAACACCTAGATATGCCACTGTGATCCTTATTCATCCCATCATATTTTTCCTTCCTTTTGAGCTTTTAAGTCCATGCTCAGTTCAACTGGCCTTTCACTGTTGTGTGACTGCAGTCATTCCGGGTTATCTGTTCAGGCTATAATTAGAAATCCCATTTCTTACTGCAGTTTTTTCCTTCTTACCTCTGCTGACCACCCCACTAAACTACTGCTCATCCACTTCCCTCCCACAGGACAGGCAGAGAAAAAAAGAACCACCACAAACCATACCATTTTTGCCCCATTCAGTAGCTCCAAATGAACGCCTAGTGCAGTAAGGGTAAGGAGAGAAATTGAACCAATGACTCAAGTGATGCTTTATAGTTATATAAGTATCTTCTACATGTGTGCTACTCTCAAGTTCTCGTAGTCCCACAGATAATCTCAAGTTGAAGATAGTGATTGTAGTGTTGAGATGAACTTGGGTCTTTGCAGCAATTTCCAAGTGCCTGGTACAGTACTCCATGCAGTGAGTACTCAATAAACACTCACTGACTGAGCTGACAATGTAGTATGTTAGTGCAGCTAAAGGGAGTCCTATCTATCAACTAAATTGGACATCATATTTACTCAGTGTGTCTGTTCTAAGCATATGTGAGGGAACTGCTAAAGATCTGGCCTCTCCCGCAGATGACTAAGATGAAGCTCTGGTGTTAGGCGCTGACATGAGCACAGGTACGCACGGCTGCCTCGCGTTTCACGCTGCTTCCATTTCATTCTATCTGAGTGCTGCGCAGGCAAGCATACTTTCATTTACATTAGGAAAACCTTCTTTGTGACCTAGAGAGCTAAAAATTTCCTTTTTATAGTCTAAAGAATACAACAAACATCTAAAAATATGACTCTTCTGGCTTGGATTAAGATTGCCTATAATTCTAGTCAAAATGGGAAAGATATTTTACAAAATTTGCTTCATATCAGTCATGCTGAATGTCGTCTGTCACAGCCCTGAACCAAAGAATTCTTCCTTGTCTTGCTGATCTATGATTTATTTACCAAACGTTGTTTCTCTCACAGCCTATCTGCATTGCACTAAAGTCTTCTCATATCACCCTCAGACCTCAGAACTCTGATTCCCAGAACAATTGTTGAATAAAAAATTTTATCTGTGGTTCCCAGTAGATGCTAGAGTCTGAACCATGTGAACGCAAAGGGGACCAGAAATCCTGGAGCCTAGAAACAATAGCAGAGTTTGGGGGAACAGTAAATATGTCTCAGCTAGATTCATCCTAGAGGTATTTCAAGACCAGAAAATATTACTATGGCAACTCAGTTGCTTGTTAAAAATACAGGAAGGGGACTAGAATTCAGATATTCTTTGGAAAAACAGGAAAGGTTAAATCCTCCCCCCCAAAAAGTGTGTGTATGTGTGTGTGTTTGTTTATGTTTGATTTATCTCACATGTCAACCATTTATCTCCCTAGAGCGATTAGAGAACCTGACAACTAGTCATCATAAAATATAGCTGAATACATGAAAAGAAAAATCCTTTCAGTTTTCAAAGATTAACCCATCAAGAAGACATTTTTACAGAGGATATCAACCCCATTGGACCTAGTATTTTATGTGCAAATATATGTTTAGTAATTATCCAGAATTGTTATTTGAGACCCCTCTAAAACAAATACTTTACCAGTAGTGCTTTAAACAATCATTTTAATAACTGGAACCATTCACCTTGGAAGATCAAATGAAGGGAAAGCATCAACCTACTCCTTCTGTGGTTTGAGTCTGGCGATCTTTTAAAGGCTGCTTCCCACAGGACTGGGCATGCAGGGTCACAGAAATGTGGCTATTCTCATGAAGGCTAGCAGAAGTACAGGGCTTCCAGCAAAATGACCAACATTTCTACAAATTTAATACATCAAACTGCTCAAATCTGTCTTTTGAGTATTAAGTAAATGAAGCTGTTTTGAAATCTGATGAAGGATCACCTTCATTTAAGAAATTACTCCTTGAATTAATATAACACAGTAATCTATCTTTTAAAACCTTCAGTCCTCAGGTACTCTCAAATCAGATTTCCCAGCCACCACTAGGAGCACAAATTTGTCACCTTGTGAAGATGCTTTGGGTGATCTCGGTAGCACTTGGTGTCTGTCTGTCTCTACCCGCCTCTCTCTCTCTCAACTTTACGCTTTGTAACCTGGTAACCACAGAGGCACTGGACCATAACATCCTTGCATCTCTGGTTAAGAACAAGCAGAAGCAGAGAGATCAAGAACAACTGTTCCACCTCCCCATCTTCTCCATCCGTCCACATCCATTGTGCATCCTTCTCTTAAAAAGAGTGATTATGATGACAGGCTGGCTGGTGCCCTTACAGGACTTCTTTCAGCAACTTGCCTGGACACTCAGGGCCTTCAGTTCAGTTCAGAGGTGGGGCTAATAAATTTTTTTTTTCTTTTTTTCCTGCTGTGTTACCTTTCATGAGGTCGCAAAAGAGTTGTTCAGGACTGGGCAACTGAACTACCTCTTTCAACAATGTATCAGATTCAGTATAAGGGCTATTGGTTACATAGATAACTAGAGAGTGTGCTTTTTCTTCTGCCTGGATTTTCTTTCCTGTGCCCTTAAAAGCAAGTGGTAAGGATCCTCTTTCTTCCTTTTACCTTATGATGTCTGAAACTATGTCCCTCAATGATTATGACATTACCAGCCTTGCTGCATTATCCTTTTACTGTAACCAAATACCAGTCAAGACTGTTTCGATTTTCCATACAGTTTAATGGTCCTTTTAGTTGTTGTGTCTTTCAGTAGCTCTGGAGGTTTAGCTGCTCAGTGTCTCCATTTAAAATGTGGAGAGATTGCAGTATAACTTGAGATCCTTTTCTTTTCTCCACCGTGAACATGGCAATTACAATTTTCTTTCACAATCCTACAGACCCTCTTATGGCCTTAAAAAGAAATTGAGAGAAGGCATTGTATCTTCTGGTTCAGCCCACCCTCATTTCCTGAGGTAAATTATAGAAATTTTTTCATTAAATGTTGTGGCTCAGACTTGTCAACATTTATTTTTATTCCTAGCCCTTGTGTGCTCCAAAGAAGCTTGCATTTGGCTTCAAATAACAAAGAAACTGATTAAGAAAGACTATTTATTTATTTATGGCTGCACCATGCTGCTTGTGGGATCTTAGTTCCCCGACCAAGGAGTGAACCTGGGCCCTTAGCAGTAGAAATGTGGAGTACTAACCACTGGACCACCAGCGAATTCCCAAGAAAGACTTTTTTTTAAATGTTTGCTTTTAAAAAATTATTTTGTTTTGTTTTGCTTTTGTTTATCTGTTTGGTTCTCACATAAAAAGTATATGGGTGGGTGGCTGCTAGTATTGGTTCTGCAGTTCAGTGAGCTTTTTGATTGTCTTGGTCTTTTCCCATTGTATTTTTGCCTCAGAGAAACAAGACAGCTGCTACAGCTTTAACTACCACGTCTGCATTTAGGCAGGAAGGAGAAGAACAAAGGAAAACACAAACTTTTAAGTGTGGGGAACCCTGACAGTCACGTCTGTCTCTTTTTATTAGGGAAAGCTAAAGCTTTATTTGAAGCCCCACCTAGCCAACTTCCACTTGGTTATTAGAACTGTCATGCCATCAGCCCTAGCACAGCTGGCAAAGAAGTTGAGGGTCATAGCAAGGAGTTGGCTCATCCAGTGAACAACTCTGCTGCAGACCCCTACCTCCTGCTTGACTTTTCACATCTGCTTTGGGATTTTTATAAATCTCCATATTTTATATGCTTGGTTATTTTTAAAAAACAGCTTTATTGAGATATTCATATAACGTATAATTTTCCCATTTAAAGTATATAATTCAGTATTTTTTTTTCCTATTTACTTTTTTAAATGCCCACATCTTCTGGATGTATCTAGAACAGTATATATGATAATTTTATATTATTCTCAGTTTTAGAAATATTCTGTAAATAAAAAGCCTATATCGGCTTACTGGGTAATTCTCATCCAAAATGAGAAGCATTACTGCTTATCTATATTTGATTCCTTATTCATGAAATTTACCTCTTGGAAAAAACTTAGGTTTCTGTTACAAACTATTACCAGCATTTAATTTACGGCAATTGGTCTTCATGTTTTACCAGCACAGTGAAAGTGGATGTACCTAATAAAATCTGGGAAGCAGGCAAGATCCTAAGTGCCCTCAAAAGGAAAATACATTTTATTTGGTGTGGTTTTATTCTAGCTAAGTGTATTTTAAACATTTCTGAATTTTTTTTAAAGTCAGCAGTCCATATAGAATCTGTTGTTAGCCAGACATATTTGATTAACCAAAATGCCTGTTTACCTATACCTCAGGTTAGAGAGACTTGACTTTTTTCTGTACATATAAAATTCTAATACCAGAACTTCACTGCATATCCACGTTATTTTGTAATGGTAGGTTAATTATGTCAAAAGTCCTGCTAGAGACAACATTTTCAGTTTTTAACATCTGGAGTTTAAACAGTCATGCCCATCAGCCCTAGAGTGAAAAGATACATTAAAAGACCTCTGACCTTCCAAGGGAATATTGGACAATAACTGTCTTATCACATCCAGTCTTCTTCTAAGTTCTTGGAATGTGGTGTTTGTAAGATTACAGTGAATGTTTCTGCTTTGGGGAACTTTTGAAATGAGAAGTACAGTAAGTAGAGTGGTTGTAGCAATACTACAATTCTGCCTTGGGAGAAATAATTAAAATACTCTCTTCTTTCCCTACCATGGTTTATTGTGCCTTCTCTGTCCCCGTTTTACTCCTCCCCTAAATGGTGGTCTTAGAGCCTGTAGTCCTTTTCCATGGGAGACACTGATCAGATGTGTGAGTTTGCAGGAGTGAGAGGGGCCACAGTTCAGAAGAAGGACTGCTTGTGTCTCTTATCTTCCCCTGGGTCCTAAGTGACATGGCCAGGACTAATTCTGCTAATCTGTCTCTCCTCTCTGTTCCTACCTCTTCCCCATCTCTCTCTCCTCTCCTCTATCTTCACAACAAGCAGACACAATCTTTCTTCTCCTTGGACTTTCTTATTTCCTGTTTTATCTTTTAGGGTGGACAGGGTAAGGTTACTACCTTAGCCCAGGGGTAGTTCAGGGCTAGGCAGCAGGGGACCATGATCTGTGCGGTACCCACTCTGCCTCAGTGGTACTGGAAGGTGTACTAAGTTGATCTGTCCTCCATTTGGAAGTGGTAAGAAGCAAGTTTTGTGAGTGGAAGAAGGGACAGAACAGACCTTCTAACTTGCTTTATGTGAAGTTGTTTAGACATAACCAACTTGAGTATGCCATGCCGTGTCTTGCGTCTCTTGCATTAAAGTTTGGGGCCAAAATTCTACTAGCAATAAAGTCTCTCTTTGTTTCCCACTTGCTGAGACTTTCCTTGCTGGGTGCTTACTTCAAGAACCCTATGGGAGGGGGTAGTTGTGGTCTAAGATAATAGATCTTGTTCCTAAGTCCCTTAGGCAGATATCATTTAATTGTCCCCTGATGTCTAATGCAAGCCCTTGTCAACTTTTTTTCTCAATATCTAACTTTCTATAATCACTTGATCTCTGAGGATTAAAATTGTGTTCCAGCTCTTTTCCACCCCATGGACTATAGCCCACCAGGCTCTTCTGTCCACGGAATTCTCCCAAGCCAGAATATTGGAGTGGGTAGCCATTCCCTTCTCCAGGGGATCTTCCTGACCCAAGGATCAAACTCAGGTTCGATCTGTGTTTCAGGCAGCTTCTTTACCACCTGAGCCACCAGGGAAGCTGAATAATAAAGCATCTATAACCAAATAGTATACTTATTATGAAGTTCGTAATAGTCCTGTTAGAAATAGATAAAGCATTATCTATAAAGAACTGTTTGAGAATTAACAGTAACCCAGTGAATAATATCTTGTTGATAATAGAATTCTTGGTAGAAAGGTAAATTGCTTTGTCATGATTGTGTTTGCTGTAGTGGGATTTTAGCTGTGTATTTTAGTCTCAGAGAAATGTAAAGAATTTATGGATATTATTTGGAACTTTGGGGGAAGAACATTGAAATAGAGCCCATCCATTTAAAATTAGAGAGTCCCTTGGACTGCAAGGAGATCCAACCAGTCCATCCTAAAAGAAATCAGTCCTGAATATTCATTGGAAGGACTGATGCTGAAGCTGAAGCTCCAGTACTTTGGCCACCTGATGGGAAGAACTGACTCATTGGAAAAGACCCTGCTGCTGGGAAAGATTGAAGGCAGGAGAAGGGGACGACAGTGGATGGCATCACTGACTCAACGGACATGTCTGAGTAAGCTCCGGGAGTTGGTGGTGAACAGGGAAGCCTGGCGTGCTGCTGTCCATGGAGTCGCAAAGAGTTGGACATGACTGAATGACTGAAGTGAACTGATTTTAAATTATTTTCATTAAAGATTCCAAATGAGTAGCTGTGTTAAAACACTAAGCACTATAAGGTTTTTATTTTTCTGTGGTCATAGACTGCCCTGGTCAGGTATCTTGTAAGATGCTTTTTATAATCCCAGTAGACAGCACTGGAGAGATAGCAAGGGGTTAGAACCTTACAGATTCATTTTCTCCTTCTGACTGATAAACAGCCCTGTCTGTCTAATATGTGTGGTTTAGTCTGTGGTGTCATCTTCCTGAGATAATAGTGTTTTACTGCGGTCATATTAACTGCCTTATTGTTGACCATAAAACTTTTGTGTGTTACCTATTGACTTTAATGCTCAAAATCCTCCAAGCCAGGCTTCAACAGTACATGAACCATGAACTTCCAGATGTTCAAGCTAGATTTAGAAAAGACAGAGGAACTAGAGATCAAATTGCTAACATCTGCTGGATCATTGAGAAAGTATGAGAGTTCCAGAAAAACATCTACTTCTGCTTTATTGACTACATCAAAGCCTTTGACTGTGTGAACCACAACAAACTGTGGAAAATTCTTCAAGAGATGGGAATACCAGACCACCTGACCTGCCTCCTGAGAAATCTGTATGCAGGTCAAGAAGCAACAGTTAGCACTGGACATGGAATAACAGACTGGTTCCACATCAGGAAAGGAGTATGTCAAGGCTGTATATTGTCACCCTGCTTATTTAACTTATATGCAGAGTACATCATGTGAAATGCAGGGCTGGATGAAGCACAAGCTGGAATCAAGATTGCCTGGACAAATATCAGTAACCTCAGATATGCAAACGACGCCACCCTTATGGCAGAAAGTGAAGAGGAACTGAAGAGCCTCCTGATGAAAGTGAAAGAGAAGAGTAAAAGAGTTGGCTAAAACTCAACATTCAGAAAACTAAGATCATGGCATCTAGTCCCATCACTTAATGGCAAATAGATGGGGAAACAATGGAAATAGTGAGAGGCTTTATTTTTTGGAGCTCCAAAATTCCTGTAGATGGTGACTGCAGCCATGAAATTAAGACCCTTGCTCCTTGGAAGAAAAGCTCTGACCAACCTAGACAGCGTATTAAAAAGCAGAGACATTACTTTGCCAACAAAGATCCATCTAGTCAAAGATATGGTTTTTCCAGTAGTCGTGTGTGGATGTGAGAGTTGGGCTATAAAAAAAACTGAGTGCCAAAGAATTGATGCTTTTGAATTGTGGTGTTGGAGAAGACTTTTGAGGATCCCTTGAACTGCAAGGCGATCCAACCAGGCCATCCTAAAGGAGATCAGTCCTGGGTGTTCATTGGAAGGACTGATGCTGAAGCTGAAACTCCCAATACCTTGGCCACCTGATGTGAAGAACTGACTTCTAGAAAAGACCCTGATGCTGGGAAAGATTGAAGGCAGACAGAGAAAGGGACAACAGAAGATGAGATGGTTGGATGGCATCACCGACTCAGTGGACATGAGTTTGAGTAAGCTCCAGGAGTTGGTGGTGGACAGGGACGCCTGGTGTGCTGCAGTCCACAGGTCGCAGAGTCGGACACAACTGAGCACCTGAACTGAACTGAACTATTGACTTTAAATGTCTCTATAACTTCACCCTACTCTGCTGCCTCCATGCTGTTTCATAGCGATCTGGAGGGTCTTGGTCAAGTGTCTGTTTTGCTTGCGTGTATCTTTAGTTTGAGAATGTAGCGCCTAGGCCCTTCATCATTTCAGGAAACAGAGAGATTTGGAATGGTTTTCAGGTTTTCATTTTTAATTGGAATCTCCCTCCTTCCCTCCCTCTCTCCCTCCCTCCTTCCTTTATTCCTTCCTTTCCTTCTTTCCTTCCTTTACTCTTAGCAGAAATACCAGAAATTTGGGGTGAAAAACAAGCTAAGAATTCTCTGTATAGTCGTCACGGTAATAGTGGTGGGATTAGGACTAAGCAGAATCTAACAGCTCTGTGTAGAATTTGCTACATGAAAATCTACTGAAAAGTTTGAACAGAAGAAAGGGATTTTAGATGTTTCTGGACTAAACTCAGCCTTAAGCTATACCTTTATTTCTTGTTTTGGTGCCATAGCTCTTTATTGCTCCGTATGAAGAGCTTTAGTTTTCTCTTCCTAGCACTAGCAAAGTGCTAGTGCTTTGTTTTCATAAAGCACCAGATAGTAATTTTAGGCTTTGTATACTATAGTCTCTGTCCCAGCTGCTCCACTTTGGTAAGAAGGCACGCTGTGTTGCAGTAAAATTTTATTTACAAAAAGAGGCAGCCACGGGCCATAGTTTACCAGTGCTCTTATCTATTCAGCTCCATTTCTCACTAACAGCTCTAGTCCATACAGGTAAAAGTGAAGAATTAGGGAAGCCATTTGCCCTTCATGGTTTCAAAAAGTGTGAATGATACTAGTTATTACTCCTTGGAAGAAAAGTTATGACCAACCTAGACAGCATATTCAAAAGCAGAGACATTACTTTGCCGACTAAGGTCCATCTAGTCAAGGCTATGGTTTTTCCTATGGTCATGTATGGATGTGAGAGTTGGACTGTGAAGAAGGCTGAGCGCCGAAGAATTGATGCTTTTGAACTGTGGTGTTGGAGAAGACTCTTGAGAGTCCCTTGGACTGCAAGGAGATGCAACCAGTCCATTCTGAAGGAAATCAGCCCTAGGTGTTCTTTGGAGGGAATGATGCTAAAGCTGAAACTCCAGTACCTTGGCCACCTGATGCGAAGAGTTGACTCATTGGAAAAGACTCTGATGCTGGCAGAAATTGAGGGCAGGAGGAGAAGGGGACGACAGAGGATGAGATGGCTGGATGGCATCACTGACTCGATGGGCGTGAGTCTGAGTGAACTCCGGGAGTTGGTGATGGACAGGGAGGCCTGGCATGCTGTGATTCATGGGGTCGCAAAGAGTCAGACACAACTGAGCAACTGAACTGAACTGAATATAAGGCTGTTATTTAAAGATATGAGGAGAACATAGGCAAAACACTGTCTGACATAAATCACAGCAGAATCCTCTATGATCCACATCTCAGAATACTGGAAATAAAAGCAAAAATAAACAAATGGGATCTAATTAAAATTAAAAGCTTCCGCACAATACAGGAAACTATAAGCAATGTGAAAAGACAGCCTTCTGAATGGGAGAAAATAATAGCAAATGAGGCAACTGNGAGGACTGGCGTGCTGCGATTCATGGGGTCGCAAAGAGTCGGACACGACTGAGTGACTGAACTGAACTGGATTAAAGATGGAGATAAGATGGTAGAGTAGAAGGACATGAGCTCACTTATGACAACTAACTGCTGAACAACCATTGATGAAAAATGCTGGAACCTACCAAAAAAGGTATCCTACATCCATAGATGAAGGAGGCACAATGAGATGGTCGGAGGAGCAAAACTGTGATAAAAATCAAATCTCATACTGGCTGAATGGGTGACCCACAAACTGGAAAATAATTATATCACTGAAGTTCTTCCACAGGAAAGTTCTGAGCCTCAGGTCAGGCTCCCTAGCCTGGGGGCAAGGAGACATGAGATAATCTGTCTTTTGAAGCCAGCTGCATTTGGGCACAGGAATTTCATAGGATTGAGGGAAACAGAAGCTGGGTCTTACCCCTTTGGTGGGCAGGGCCATGTCAAAGTGTCAAGGTGTTTAGCAGGTAGCTCTATGCTCAGGAAGACTTTAAGCAGTCTGTCTGCTGATGGGTGTTCCCACCCTATCAGCCTGAGATGTCCCAGCACTGCAGCCTACAGCCAGTTGGGTGGAGCCAGGCCTTGGTGAGAAAATGGCAGCCTCCAGCAGGGCTCACACCAATGAATACTTCCCCAGAACTACCACTGCAGTGGTCTTTGTCCCTGCAATGAGCCACAGCCACCCTCCGACTCTTCAGGAGGCCTTCCGATATCAGCTAATAGGTCTTGCCCATGCTTTTATGAAGTCCCTCCTTTTTTCCTTGGGTCCTGGTGCACACGAAACCTTGTGTGTGACCTCCAAGAGTAGGGCACAAGCCTCAAACCTACACAAGCCTATTAGCCTCATCCACTAGGGGGCAGACAGCAGAAGCAAGAACTACAGTCCTGCAGTCTGTGGATGGAAACTGCAATCACAGAAATTTAGACAAGATGAGAGGACAGAGGAATGTGTCCCAGATGAAGAAACATGATTAAAACCCCAGAACAACAACTAAGTGACGTGAAGAGAGGCAACCTATCTGAAAAAGAATTCAGAGGAATGGCAGTAAAGATGATCCAAGAAAAAGCATCACTAGAAAGAGAATGCAGTCACAGATCCAGAAGATACATGAAATGTTTAGCAAAGACCTAGAAGAACTGGAGAATAAACAGCACCTTCCCAGTGGTCCAGTGGTTGGGAATTCACCTGCCAATAGAGGGAATACAGGTTTGCTCCCTGGCCCAGGAAGATCCCACATGCCACTGAGCCACTGAGCCCACATGCCACAGCTAAGAAGCCCATGCATCTAGAGCCCGTGCTATGCAACAAGAGAAGCCACTGCAGTGAGCAGCCTGTGCACTGCAATGAAGAGTAGCCCCTGCTCACTGCAATGAAAGAAAGCCTGTGCACAGCGACAAAGACCCAGTGCAGCTTAAAGTAAATGAATAAAATTAAAAAAGGATAAACAAACTGATGAACAATACAATTACTGAAATAAAAACACACTAGAAGGAATCAATAGCAGAATAATTGAGGGAGAAGAACACATAAGTGAGCTGTAAGACGGGATGGTGGAAATCACTGCCATGAAACATAATAAAGAAAAAAGAATGAAAAGAGGACAGTCTAAGAGACCTCTGGGACAATATTAAATGCAGCAACATTCGCATTATAGGGGACCTGAGAAAATATTTGAAGAGATAATATCAATAGCTGAATGCTTCTCTAAGAGAGGAAAGGAAATAGTCACCCAATTCCAGGAAGTGCAGAGAGTTCCAGGCAGGATAAACCCAAGGAGGAACATGCTGAGAAACACAGTAATCAAACAGACAAAAATTAAAGACAATGAAAAATATTAAAAGCAATAAGAGAAAAGTAACAAATAACATACAAGGGAATTCCCATAAGGTTATCAGCTCATTTCTCAGAATAAATTCTGCAGTCCAGAAGGGAGTGAAACAATATATTTAAAGTATGAAAGGGAAGAACCTACAACCAAGAATACTCTACCCAACAAGCCGCTCATTCAAATTCAATGGAGAAATCAAAAGCTTTACGGACAAGCAAAAGCTAAGAATTCAGTCCAGCAGACTAGCTTTGCAACTAATACTAAAGGAACTTCTCTAGCAGAAAAGAAAAGGTGACAACTAGAAACAAGAAAATTACAAATGGAAAAAGCTCACTGGTAAAGGCAAACATGCAATAAAGGTAGGAAATCACCCACACACAAAAATATGATACCAAAACCATCAATCATGGGAAGAGGTGAGTACAAATGCAGGATATTGGAAATGCATCTAAAAGCTAAAAGACCAGGAAGACTTAAAACACTGTTGTTTGT
>SJYA01002871.1:1329461-1350621 GCA_006410615.1 Neotragus moschatus
TGGGAGAGGGAGAGGGTGGGATGATTTGGGAGAGTGGCATTGTAACATATATGATATCATAAGTAAAACGAATCGCCGATCTAGGTTCGATGCAGGATGCAGGATGCTTGGGACTGGTGCACAGGGATGATCCAGAGAGATGGTATGGGGCGGGAGGGGGGAGGGGGGGTCAGGATTGGGAACTCATGTACACTCGTGGCTGATTCATGTCAGTGTATAGCAAAACGAATACAGTATTGTAAAGCAAAACAAACTAAAAAATAAAAATTAAAAAAAATAAAAAATAAAGATATAAGCATTAATATCAGCATTTAGTTTGGGATCACAGTATGCACCATGACCCAGTGATTTTTCCTACTGTGTTTTTAAGGGGGCTGAGCCTTGGCGACCGAAGGAGGAAGTCTGGCAGATGAGGCCCCACCGCTGACCTTGGTAGAATGGTTCTGCTTTTACCTGTTAGGAATATTGAGGTTCTTCTTAGACGTTTGTAAAAGGGGTTCTACTACTAAAGCATATTTTTTAAAATATTGGTTTACATTTTATATACACCTTTTTGTTATGGATACTTTATAAGAAGTACCGAAGGATTTATCATTATGTTACTTTAGGAACCACAGATCATCCAAATTACTCTGTCTCCGTCTCTTCCCTTACCCTCACACCTCGTTTAACAGATTATAAATGTGAGAAGATAAGGTTTCAAGATAGCGGCAGAGTTTGGCCTCTGGGCCCATCTGCCGTGCCACTGCTACATTTTGCCTCGGATCATCCTTGTGTCCATCAGAGGCTGAAGGAGAGCTAGTGGAGCCCTTTGTGGTCCAAATAGGCTGAGGGACAACTTGATCCAGAGTATCACAGAAGCTACCGTTTCCTTCCTCCTTACTCATATTCCTTCTCTCTTTGACCTGACAGGATCCCTCAACCTCCTGGATGCCCTAAACTATTAGAGTTTGAACTGTGCTTACAACTAGAACAGTTCCAGCCCTAGCTCCTTCGAAGTTACCCCCAGGGATGTCTCCCAGCCCCTGACACGTAAACATTGTCTGAAGAGCGTTAGTTGTAACAGTTTCCTGTGTGACTCTGACAGGCTGCCTCAGCCAGGTCCCCTCTGCCCTCAGCATGAACCGCAGTGTTGACTCCTGGGGATTCAGTCCCAGAGTCCTGAAGAGGGTCCTGAGAAGCCTGGGATCTCACCCCTGTGGGCACAATTCTTTCCTTCCCTGGTTTGTGAGGTTCTTAATCTTTTCTGCCTGTATCTTTCTGAATGTGTCAGGGCAGTGAGGCAGAGTGGGGTGCTGTGTGTGTGTGCGCAGGGGTCTATACACATGCCCATATGGCTGTATTGATGCCTGCGTGGTACCGGACCTGTGTTCTCAGGGTGCCTGGTGTACCCTATCAGCCAAACAGAAAGAAAGGAACAAGGGGTCCAATAGATAGAGCTTTGGGGCACAGGGGAGGTACATGTTTGTTTTTCTTAATGAGGAAGGATAAACCAGAACAACAAAAGAAACAGTTTAATTCACATAGTATTCTAATGAAGCCTCATGCTATGCTTCAGTCCAAGTGACAAGTCTGGCTGCAGAGAGCCTTAGACAGATGTGAGTGATTTATTCATCTCTGCCTCCTTCACTCAGATTTTCTCCTTTCAGCCATCCAATATCCATCACCGATTTCTGTACAGTTTACCCTGGTAGCTTGCCTGGAATACATTTTGAAGGATTAGCGTACATGGCATGGAGGCTGGCCCCTGTACCCAGCATACTCTGGTGAATATTCATGTCAGCACCTGGGAGGGTTATTTCTAAAAAGGCAGCTCGTGCAGAATACATTCCAGAGAGGGAGTGTTTTTCTCTTGTCTGACAGTCCTTCAACCAAATAAACTTGGGAGGGAGGGGGAGCCACACTGCAGTTCCGGTGAGTGTTTATGAGACAGAAGCTGCACCCTCACATCCTTCCCCAGTGGGGCCTTCACCTGGGGCCCCCCACTCTGGGGAAACAGCATAAGTGATTCCAGAAAAGAAAATGACAACTGCCCATTTAGCCTTTTGTCCCAACACCCACACTAGTTTAATGTAATTATGGCTGTTTAGCAGTTAGGAAAGTTAGTTATTAACGTTCAGTTGAAAGTGTTTGAATTAAAACTTATGATCTCAGCTTTGAAGACCTGGATCAAGAAGACTGTACTGAGTGGCCAGTGATCAAAAGAATTCCATTGAAAAACGTAATTATCCATTTTTCCCCTCTAGCCGTTATGAAAGATTACATAAAATCTCACCTTTCTTCTTGCTTTTCGCCATTCTTCAAAAGATTTATCACACAGTTACTTATTAAACTAATTGATTCTCTTTTGTTTGTAAGTACTTATCATTGTTAGGATTCTCACTCATATATTTGTGAAGAAGATGTCATTATGCTCATTAGTGTTGTCTTTATTTTAATGGTATGTCATGTACCCCAAAGAGGATTATGATTTGTGAGATACCTCAAACTTCAAATAGAATAATCTACTTACTCTAAGTATTTAAATGTTATAGTAGTTGTAATTTATTATAGTTTTATTTTTCTGTTTTAGAAGGTCTTTTTCATGTGAAAGCCTTTGCAGAAGAATTTTGTGATGGACGTTCATTAGAGATGAGACCTACATGGAGGAAATTTAGATAGAGTCAATATGAGGGAGAGCACAGGCAAGCACTTCATTATGTAGGAGTAAATATGAGAATAAACAGGAAATTTGGAGAAGCGGCAGAAGGAAAGCAGCCACTTAGCAGAAAGAGGATGTGAAGGTGGAGTGAGCCAGAGCCTGTGCTGCTTCTGCAGGAGGACTGGACACACAGGTGTTTTAGCGTCATTTTCAGCCAGAGCTCAGGACTTTGTAGATCGTGCCCTGCGGGAAAGAGAAGAGGACTCAAAGCTGGGGCAAAGCTTGAAACCCAGATCTGATTTGGGTGAAAGGTCGGGCTGATAAGAAAGAGAGCCAGCGTGGGAAGACAGTGCTGGCAGTGTTCAGAGTGCCCAGAGAAGAGCTTTGGGGAGAACAAATGCACAGATTACATGACTGGATGATAAGGGTTCCGCCTTGTAGTTCACCCCTGCTGGAATCTTCTCTTGCCTGTAACATTCAGAGTTGAGCCTTCCCACCTTGCTTTGCCCTTCCATTCTCTCCCTTTATCACCAGGTTGAGAGAATACAAAGATCTGCCTGTAGCTAAACTGTGAGTTCGCCACAGACAGGAATTCCTATGATCACCTGACCCAAGGGACTGAAAAGGAGCTGTGGAGCTTATTAAATATCTCTCTGGCTCTGCTGCTTGGTGCTTCGTAGGCTGTGCTCATGTGGGCACATACTAACATGTGGTCAGAGGAGGGGCAGGAGAGAGAGCTCAAAAGATGAAATCATAGTCAAAGTTGATACATTTCATAAATGACCTCTCAACCAAGACTCTCCAAAATGGTGTGGGGGTGGAGGGCTGGCTGGCGTATGTGCGGATTGAAATGTAACTCAGGCTACAGATCCTTGAAAGATGTTGTGCTGGTAACTCATCCTGTGAGAAAAGAGATTTATCTGTAGTTCCGTCTCCTTTCCATCGTCCTATCCTGTCCCTGTGTCCTCCTCCAGTTTAACTCAGTGGAGCTGATGATGTGTAAGGCACTGTGCTGGGAACCATGTACCATGCGTGGTCCTGGCTCTAGAAGCACGGTCAGGGCAGTTCCTCCTGACTGGGCTTGGTCCTGAAAGCCGAAGGGAGTGTGGGACGGGGATTGGGTGGTGGTACGTAGGGCACCTGGAACTCAGTGACTTTCCTTTCCCACCACACTGGGGCTACTTGATTCCACTGGAGTCAGAAAAGTAAGTAAAGATCCAAGAAGGAAAACCCCCTAAACTCAGCTGGTAGATTAGTGAGCTTGGAGCTCTAATTTAAGATACCTGTCCCTTCTCACCCTCCTAGTAATTTCATAGAAGGGCGGGTAGGGAAAGAAAAGCTCACACAAGTGCATACTGCCTTCAGCTGTTAAGGGAAGAAGCTGATTCTTGTCTTTTGAAATCCCAACAGCCCCTCATGGCAAATGGAGCTGAAATGGAGCTGGGCTTGATCCCTAGGGAGTTAAGCCCTGTGGTCAGGACAAGACCTCTCCATTTCTACCTCTCCCACGTCCTTTTTGGATCCTGCTGGTGAGCCAGATCGGGCCAATCTCACTGACTGTCTATACGTCATGATGAGGATGCTGCTGAGATCAAGATAGCTGGCCTTGCTGCAGAGAGGGGAATTGATGATGCCAAATTTAAACATAGGGAAAAATCTGTAAAGGCCGCGTATCTGCTTAGCATGTCACTGCTTGAAAAGGTCTGCAACATAATGAGACTTCACCTTTTAAAATATAACAAAACCATTTGAAATGGTTCCCAGTATTTTTGATGCCAGCATCTTGCTTAAGAAAGGGGGCTATATTGAATAGAGTCACCTTGGAAAATAGAAGAAAACAGCTTTTCTTCTCTAGGGCTGTTTGGCCTGGAAAAAATTTTCTCATATATCCACGTCAAAAGCATACAATGAAAGAATTTTCATCAAAATGGACTGTGTAGGATGAAATCTAAGCCTTTGCTAAAACTTACTTATTAATAAAGGGTTTGCCAAGTGATTGAATAATCTGTAAAAGATTGCTTGGGCAGTGTTTAGCCCATGTTAAAAAAAATTAACCAAGTAAGTTAGAAAAATAGATTTGCACTGAAAGCAGGAAATGTGCTGATTATAAATTGTTTTTTTTTTCCAAAATGTGATAATATATGCAAAAACATTTTGAAGCTGTTGAGATCTCTGTGAATGTGAGGTGAGATTATGATTAGCTGTTCACCATTCGTTCCATACTCAGTATTTATTAAATGTTGCAGCTGCAGCCATACTGTTTGGTAGTTTGCTCTTATCTTTTATGTCATCACCTAAAACTTGAGATTAAATATGTAATCCCTCCAAGGAGTGAAATGATGATCTAAATAAGCTGTTAACAGTTGGTAGTTTTGCTTTGTCTCAAAGTTGTGGCCCATCCAGTTTTCTGTCTAGCTGTATCCTGCAGGTGTATTCTGCATTTCAGATCACTTTCCTGGGTTATACTGAAGAGGATATAGCATTTAATGAGAGGAAGGGCCCTCCTTTTATTTCCTCCTTTGTCAGTGAACTACCTTACATGGTGGAGCCTGAATACATATGTATCTCCTCACCTTTCCTCACTCTGGAGCTTCAGTGATGAAACACAGAAGCTGCCATGCCAGACAGCCAAGGGCTTATGCTTATCTTTTCCCACACCAACTGCAAGATAAGATTATGAGCCAGCGTCATTATTTCTTCCTCTCTTAGAGAACTCACCCTCTTAGGACGTATGAGAGATTAAACAGTGTCAGACAGTATGTGCATGCTCCAAGGTCCTCTGAGTAGGGTATTTCCCAAGTTCCCCTTCCGTCTGGCGAGCAGTCTGCATTTTCTTCTTCTCATGTCCCCTTGGCCCTGCGAAGTTGTGGCCCACATAGAGGCAGGGACCCGTGGTGGTTCCTCCCTGGGAGTTTCTGTGTCGGGATCTTCAGGACAGCTACCTGGTCTACTCCACGTGCTTTGGTAGGGTGCTGGCTCTTGGCTCCAGGCTCCCACTGGTAATCTCATCTTGGCCCTGCAGCCAACTGGCAGCTCTTCTCAGCTTGACCTCGCTCCTCACCTGAGGAAGAAGCTCTACAATTGAACTTTCTGACAGCTGGCAACAGGAGCCCTCTCATCTTGGGGAAAAATCCCAGTTTCTCACCAGTAAAGCTGTTCCTCTGAAGCTGTACTCACTCCTTCTGGCAGCTGTGACAGGCCCTCTCCTGCCTCTCAGTAGCAGAGCTTAGAACAGAGACTCTAACATGATGTTTGTCTTTCTGCTCCTCATTCAGAAGAGTTAGAAAGCACTGAATGAAATTGTCTCTTGTGACCAGAACTCCACCACACCTCTCCCCTTCACCCTTGTGTCCGTCACATCTTCTCTTCTGCTTCATGATCGAACCCGGGTCTCTTGCATTGCAAGTGATTCTTTACTGTCTGAGCCACCAGGGAAGCCCTTCATGAGCTCCCATCCCCCTCCCTCTATTCTGGCAGATGGTCAGCCCCCTCTGACTCCAGGTAACTCCTCAGCAGCCTCAAGTGCCAAACACTCGTACTGTACTTCACTGCCCTGATCCTGCACTGTCCCTTCCTTGTCACTGACACCCTTGCTTTCTCCCCTCCCGCCCTCTCAGTGCCACTGCTGCAGAGAGTTAAACCACACTGACTGGTCCGTCTTTGCAAGGCCACTCCCTGCAGTGCGGCAGGCCTCATGGAACCTATTCTGAAGCCCATTCTGCCTTTTTACCCACACTGCAGTCCTCCCACTCTTGACTTCAACAGAAGCTCTGCTTTCATGTTTCATTGAAAAAGTTACTGTCCAGAGTGAGCCTCCTCCCCATCCCGGTTCTTCACCTCGTCATGTCTCTGGTCCCATAGCCATCACGTTGTCATTGTCATCCTCGTCATCAGAACGTCTGTTCGTTTCTGCCTTGTGCTCTTCTGCTAGGAGCTTATCTTAGGCCCTTTTGTTTCCAAGCTACAGAAACCAGATGAAGATGGCTTAAGCCTTAAATGGTGAGTTTATTAAAGTGATTGGGAAATTTCTCATGGAACACTATGGCAGGAACTCCAGTGGCCCCCACTGGGGCACTGGGACTAAAATCAGATGTTGGTCATCCTGCAAGGAAGCCAGACAACCCTTCCTGGGCTATACCATCTGCCTTGTTTGCTTCTCACTGCAGATGACTTTCTTTACTTCTTTGAGCCTCTGATGAAAGAGGGTCCCACCAGAATGTCTGCATTTTTATCATCATTTTAAATGAACAGCACCAATTATGGTAAAATCTTACATAATTGTAAGTTTTTATATGAAATCTGATTGGCTTAACAAGGGTCAGATGCCTTCCTGTAACACAGCTGTGTCTACAGAGGTCAGGAACCCACTACATATACCTTAAGGTTGGGCCAGAATCTGTTCTCAAAGAGGGGAGTTACTGGGACTTCCCTGGCTGTCCATTGTTTAAGACTCTGCACTTCCATTACAAGGGGGACAGGTTCAATCCTTGGTCGGGGAACTAAGATCCTGCATCTCACATGGCATGGCCAATAAATAAATAAAAATTTTTTAAAAAAGGAAGAGTTACTATGTAATGGATAAGTATGCCAAAAAAACAAAAAAAAACCCCAAACCCTGTTCTTCATAGACTGTCGCAAAAAATTGCAAAAATGTTAGAACTGGAAGAGTCCTTAGAAACCATCAGATGTAGACCTTTCATTTTACAAGGGATGAAACTGAAGTACAAGTTAAGTGACTTGCCTAGTGTCACTTAGTCAATACTCAGTAAATATTTGTTGAATTGTTAATGGAAGACAGTTATTTCTGACAACTTAATTTCTGAAGATTTTAACAAAGAATAGTCTGTACAAATTTTTGAGGTCAGAAGTACCTTTCATTTTGTCTGAGAGACTGGAAATGGATCTGATGATAAATTATTGTTATATGGCTAATACCATGGCAGTTGATCTTTCCTTAGTTGTCTGTTTTCACCCAAATGGGAAAACTCAGCAAGAACAACTGTCTTGACCCCTGGCCTTCCAGTGGAGTCTCCCACGAATGATGGACAGCTAGAAGGAGGCAAAACAGATACTTGCTGCTGATCCAAAAGATGGGTTCAGTGGAGAAGCTGTTGATCTCCACTGTTAAACCTCAGCCATTGTTCACAATCTGGCACAGAATTAATCCCTTAAGAAAGGGATGAAAAAAGTGCTGCTCAGCACAGCATAGTTTGTCATCGCATGCATAATGCAGACTTTCCAATTAGAATGCTATAATTTGGAAACTTTCTTCACAGACTGATGAGAGAGCAATTATTTTAAAGAAGGGAAAACTCAGTCCAGTGGGTTTGCCTCAAGTCACTTCTGACTCAAGCCGCAAAGACAAGAGTTTTGAAAACATATTCGCTATTGAATTTCGTATCAAAACACTAGCAAGGAGAGCAATTAGTTGCTGTAAACTGACCCCCAGTAATCAATGATATGCAGCCAGCCAGAGCATTTATGGAAGATGTAAGCGAAATCACATCTGCTAATCAATTTTTTAAAAAAGCCCAGCACTTCACTGTTTTTCAGGGAAATTCCACAATGAGAATAAGGAAGACCAAGGAGACAACATTGAATATCACCAGGCATTTCATGCTGTGCTCATTAGGTAGAGGGGTTTGTGGCCACAGCTTAAACACAAACTCTGCATTGATAGATCTTGGCCAGCAGCTGCCTTTATGCAGCTCCTTTTGAAAACGGCTTCTGATGTGTGGGCGGGGGCGTGCAGATGTCAGGGGTATGTTTAAGGATCTGCTCTCAATTAGAGTCAGAGGGAGTGTGTCTGTCCTGGGCCAGCTCACCTGGCAGACCTTTTCTGGCAGATTACAAATCGGAAATATTGCTGTGCTGTTGCAGGTGCAAAGATACAGGAACAGACTTTGCTGGCAGGGAAAGAAGGGAAGGGAGTTGGTGGGCTTTACCGTTGTGCCTTATTAGAACTAAAATTTCTCTCCAGGGGATAAAAAAGGAGAGATGGAGCCAATTTTTCCTTTAGAATCTTTAAGCTGTGCTTGCTTTTTTTTTTTTTTCCTCCCTCTCTTAGTTGAATCAACAGAGGGGTTTTCATTCCTGGCTAAGCCTACCTTCTAAGCAAATATGCATCTGGGCACATAAAATAAATACCTCTTATATAGAGAACAAACTTGTGGCTGCCAGTGGGAGAATGGGGAGAGGGAGGGACAATATAGGGGGAGAGGATTTCTTAAAGGGTTATTTTGGGATTATATGAAATTGTGTATGTGGAATTTTTGAAAATTGTAGAGCACTATAGAATTTAAGGGGCTTTCCAGGTAGCTCAGTGGTCAAGAATCTGCCTGCCAATATAGGAGACACGGATTTGATCCCTGGATTGGGAAGATACCCTGGAGGAGGAAATGGCAACCCACTCCAGTATTCTTGCCTGGAAAATTCCATGGACCAAGGCACCTGGTGGGCTACAGTCCATGGGTCACAAAGAGTTGGAGGCCACTGAGCAGATAGACCCATAGAATTTAAAGAATCTTTTCATTCAGTTAAAAAAAGAAGAATCTCTCTTTAAAACTCCTAAGTGTAGTTGTGAAGACAACCTGAGATCCATCAATGTCCCTTTTCCACTCAGGAGTCACCCTGACCCCACATTTTTTAGCCTCCAGGGACTCTTAATAGAGGACTAGTGAGGAGATGTCTCAACCAGTATGTGCACTTGGCTGCTGTTCAGAAAAAAGAATTTAGGCCAGGAGAAATTATTGAGGTAAAGATCGATAGAGTAGGCTAATAAAAATTAATATCATCACCATCCAAACTGTGATAGGCACTGGATTAATATCCTTTAAATATAAAGGGCATCTTGTAAGTCATTAACAAATGAATAAATATAAGTAGAAAATGGGTAAAAATGTTCAAGTTCAATGATAAGTAAAAAGCTGCAAATTAAAGTAATGAAATATATTTCATCTATCAAATTGACAGTATTTTAAAAGATAATACACAATATTGGTGATGATGTACAGGAGAAGCAAAACATTTTTATACACTGGTGGTAGTATGAGTATAAATTGGTACAGCCTGTCATTGGGGGCGAGAGGACAGGTATCCAGCTATTTTATAATACATGTCAAGGTCTAATAAACCCTGTTGCAGAAGTTTTACTTATAGCAACTTTCAAAGACAATAATCATAGATCTAGCTTAAGAATGTTCATCTCAGAGGTTTCATAGCAGTACAATATTGTCAACTACCTAAATGTCCAATAATAACAGAACTATTTAGATAAATTCTGGGGCATCCATACAGTAAAATTCTATGAAATCAGGACATAAGATGAGGGGAAATATTTGATGATGCCAAAAAAAAGTTAGTAAAAAAATATTCGTTATAGATCATTAAGCAAAGAAGCAATTTTTACCATGAGTGTGTTTACAAAATTACTGGAATTATGGGTGATCTTCATGTTACCTTGAAAGAAATTGGAAGACTTCCCTAATGGCTCAGCTGGTAAAGAATCCGCCTGCAATGTGGGAGACCTGGGTTCGATCCCTGGGTTAGGAAGATCCCCTGGAGAAAGGAAGGGTTACCCACTCCAGTATTCTTGGGCTTTCCTTGTGGCTCAGCTTGTAAAGAATCTGCCTGCAATGTGGGAGACCTGGGTCCAATCCCTGGGTTGGGAAGATCCCCTGGAGAAGGAAAAGGCTACCTACTCCAGTATTCTGGCCTGGAGATTATTGTCCATGGAATACACATGCACGGCTGAACGACTTTCACTTTCATAGAATAAGTTACTGTAAGACATGATATGCACAACTTTAAAATTCTTTTAACCTGCTATTACTTTAAGAATTTCTGCTAGAGCATTTATGAAACTTACTCATAATTGGTTTTCCTTTTATCTTCTCTGTATCCTATATCCTTGGGGCAATCTTTTTCTGTGAAATATTTCAAGATCTGCTTAGAGTCTAACCCAAAAGGGAGTGATTATTTTCATTTGGATATACTGGTAGGAACACTAACTCATGATTATCCAGAAGGATATGGATTATGTTAAGCCTAGCTCTCCATAAATAACCAAAATTCCATTGGGAAAGCAGCCTCAACAGCATCTCTCAAAAAGCCTGTGACCAGGGCTGTTAAATAAAGCGAATGTTAATTTTTTTGAAGATTTTTTTTCCCCCCTGGTTTTAATCTACTCTGGCAGAGTTATGAATGATTTCAGCCCAGAACATATATGGAACATATGCTATATAAACAGAGCCCACATATTTGGAGTAGAATTTTTTTTTTTTAAGAGAGAGACCAGCTATCTTTCTAACAGACTGATATTCATCTCGAGAGCAGACAAACATAGAAGCAAAAAGTACATTTTAAAAAGTTACTCAATATAGGTTATAATAACACAGAATAACTGCATAAAAGTACTGAGACACTAGAGTAATATTTGAGGAAATGACTAATGAGAGAAGTGATTCACTTTCTTGTCAAGCATGCTGGTTTAATCTACAAGTGGAATTATTGGACCCTAAAAACAATAGGGTAGATTCCAGCCTGATTGATTCAGAGTACTTTGAGAGATTAAATAACTCAGATGAGCTTAAGAGAATCGGTAGTATTTACAGTATTACACATCTGTTTATGCTTTCCAAAATCTTTTAACAGTTTTCTCTACTTAAAAGGTGGATTCTATCATGTTAAATAATATGGATTTCATCATTGATAGCAAACAAAATCACAACTGAAAGCAAGGAACAAAGGGTAAGAGGAAAGGGGAACACAGTGGCATTTCTAATCTTCAGTAATAGCTTTACAGGTGACACTAAAGGTGACCCTGACCTTGTGCAAAGGACTTTCGTTGATGGTAATTGCAGGATTGAAAGGAAGCAATACAAACTGCTTTTGTAGAGTGATAGGTTGTAAGTTGTCAGTTATGCCCCCCACACATAAACTAGGAGTAAAGAAAACATTTGACAGACTACAGAAGAGAGCTTTGGTCAGGACACCAGGTTGGAACCATCACTGAGTTTAGACAAATTCCCTATCAGCTTTAAGCCTCACTTTCACCATATATCATTTGATCAGAACAGTAATGCTTGCTAAGAGGATTTTTGCAAGGATATGCTGCTGCTGCTGCTAAGTCGCTTTAGTCGTGTCCGACTCTGTGCGACCCCATAGACGGCAGCCCACCAGGCTCCCCCGTCCCTGGGATTCTCCAGGCAAGAACACTGGAGTGGGTTGCCATTTCCTTCTCCATGCATGAAAGTGAAAAGTGAAAGTGAAGTCGTGTCCAACTCCTAGCGACCCCATGGACTTAAGCCTATCAGGCTCCTCTGTCCATGGGACTTTCCAGGCAAGAGTACTGGAGTGGGGTGCCATTGCCTTCTCCGTTGCAAGGATGAAATGTTATGTAAAACATTTACTATAGGGCCTGGTACACAGTAAGCATTAAAGAAATGTACCATTATAATGATAATGATCATTGTTGTAGTTGTCGCAAATAATGTATTTGCCCAGCAGATATTCATGGAGTGCAGGCACTGTGTGAGATGCTATGCCAGGTCCTGAGTGTGGGAAACTAGTAAGACATAGACGCTGTGTTTAGGGAGCTCACTCTGTTCTAGCTAGTGGAAGAGACAAGTGTGCATGCCCAACTGTAAAATAGTAAGATAGGTATCCTGTATGGAAAGGACTTCTGAGGCTAAAATGATAGAAAACAGTGGTCTCTCACCAGAGCCGCACTGTCGGAAGCAAAATGCTGGACTGCACTCTAATGCATATTATATTATTTAGAGTCTTTTTTATTCTGTTGTTTTAAACTGAGGAATAACACATATATTACACAAAACTTTTATAAATAGCTTGATGAATATGAATATTTGCATTTTTATATACCCATGTAGCTATCACTAGATCAAAATTACCCCATTTTCAGTATCCTAGAAGGCTCCTTCACCCTTTCACAATCATTCCTTCCCCAAGAGGTAGCTACCCTTCTGACTCTTGTCATCGTAGATATATCTTGTTTCTTTTGAGCGTCTGGTAAATGGGATCACATAGTCAATGCTTTTGGTTCTTATCTGAGCTAAGAAGGAGTATAGGAACAGGACCAACATAATCTTTAAGAAACAAAGATTTCCTGATGAACATATGTCTGCCTGTATCTCCCAATCAGGTAATCTTACCAAAGCTATGCAGGAAGTCTGGAATGTGAAGCAATCTGAAACATAATTAAGGTCATTGGGACATGCTAGTAAGTACTGCTTAGAATACCCATTAGAAAGCACAGGTTTCCCCATAAACAGTGGTCTCAAGAATGTTACCTTTGTTCAGCCCAGACAACTGGAGGTGAGTGCTGAAAGAAGCATGAAGGAGGATTTGGGGACGTCTCCCTGATCACCTCATGTGAAGATCTTTGCCACATGGGGGACAGAGGCTGCCTGGTTGGGTGCCTTGTGAAATAAATCCCTAAAGAAACAAGCCTCTCCCTGCAGACTGACTCTGCCTTTCATCATACTTTCATTGGGGATTCACTTTCTTTCCTTGGTCCTGAAAGTGTGTGGGCAGAAGAGATCAATTAGAAGGACAGAGAAGACATGAATCCCCTCACACCTACAGCCTAAGGAAAGAGCCAGGCAGAGTGCTGACCACCTTCTTGTGTCATCCCTCTGTTCAGGTTATTGCTGTGGGACTGTGACGACCGGAGCTACAGCTACTATGTCGAGGTTTCCACCAACCAGCAGCAATGGACCATGGTGGCCGACAGAACCAAAGTCTCCTGCAAGTAAGTGCCGCTCTTTCAGGAATATATGCTACTTTAAAAGACAGTCTTTCCACTAGACTCAGAAAGTTCCATTGAAAAGTCAGATCCGGAATCATCAAATTATATTCTTGCTTGGAGGTAAAAGCGTTCTAAAGATGCTTTACTTCAGTTTTGACTATTAAATACTTGCATGAAAATTTATATAGCCAAAGAAGTGGTCCTTATTTTGTGGTTTGAACTTGACTTTTTAAAATGGCACATACCTAGGCAGGGACAAGAGAGATACTTTCCACATGCAGTTCTCTCTCAGTTCTTCCCCCACATCCCACACTAGCCCTTTGGGACTTTTTTCTTCCTTAGAGATTTTTGCTGATGCTATATACAATTAAGTAGGATTCTGAGACTCTCACCTCTTCCCCACCCTCCTATCTTTCTCAGGGTTACCTTTAAATATTTATCTCCTCTCCACGTTAGTTACACTGTTACCTAAACTAAGGAAAGTTTGCGCCTTAGGTCTCCTTGGGAAACAGACAGTGCATATGGCATCTGGGCTCTGTCTGACTTTACTTGGTTGTGGGGGATGCCAGGCGGAAGAGTTCTGAGTTCTGACTAGCCTAGAACCATGTAAATGTAACTACTACTCAGATTGAGATTAGCATATTTGCAGCATCCTAGAAGGTTCCCTCATACCTTTTCCCAGTCATTACCTGAAAAGAACGCAGTGCCTTTTTGTGTGGAGACCAGTGCTCTTGGAGGCAAGATAAAGCCAGCAGCTGATATTTCTTCTTTTTTATTTTAATTGCAATATGATTCACATACCATAGAATTCACCCTTTAAAATTGTGCAGTTCAGTGGTTTTCCGTGTGTTCAGGGTTGTGCCATCATCAGTATGACTACCTAATGTTCCAAAACACTTTGATCACCCCAAGAAAAAACCTCCTACCCACTAGCAGTCACCCATTTCCCTCCACCTCCCACAGCCCCAGTACTTTTCTGTCACTGTGGATCTGTATATTCTGGACATCTCATATAAATGGAGTCATATAGTATGTGACCTTTTGTTCCAGGCTTCTCTCACTTAGTATAATGTTTTCAGGTTTCACTCATGTTATATGTGTCAGTACTTCATTCCTTTTTATGACTGAATAGTATTCCATAACATGGGAATATATAAAGAACACATTTTGTTTATCCATTTATCAATTGGTGAACATTTGAATTGTTTCTAATTTTTGGCTATTATGAATATTGCTGCTATGAACATTCCTGTACAAATTTTTGTGCGAACATGTGTTTTCAGCTGTCTTATGAATATACCTACAAGTAGAATTGTTGGATCTTATAGTAATTCTATGTTTAAGATTTTGAGGAACTGCCAACCTTTTCCACAAAAGCTGCATCATTTTGTATTCCTACCAGCAGCGTATCAAGGTTCAACTTTTCCACATTCTTGCCAGTGCTTGATATTGTCTGTTTTTTGTTCATAGCCATTCTAGTGGGGTGGTATCTCCTTGAGGTTTTAATTTGCATTTCCCTAATGGCTGATGATGCTGAACACCTTTTCAAGATTTTATAATAGTATTAATGATGGCTTGTTTGCACCATTATTATATATTAATTATATAGAACACGTGTACTAGTTAGAGTAACACTTGCTACTGTGACAAATAGTGGTTTCAGTATGTCAGCAGCTTAACACAGCAGTGTACTTCTCAGTCAGGAGTGTTCCTGGCTGTCAAGTGACTCTTCACAGATGATTGAGGGACCCAGGTATCTCCTGTGGTTCTGCCATCACTGAAGGCCTCATCAGCATCATCTGCTTCTGGCCGGCAGATGGGGAAAGAACAGAGAGAAGGTAACCCTGGCTCTGAAAGCCTTGGCCTGGGTGTGGTGAACATCACTTCCACTTCCATTTCTTCAGGGAGAGGTGGCCAGTTGCCACTCTAGATGCTACAGTAGCACTGGGAAAAGTAGTCAGCTCCCGGCTGAGCAGCCGCTTCTCAGGGGAGCACACGTCTTGTGGCCATCTCTATGATAGCATAAGAAAACTCAGTTATTTAGTAACTAGTATTTCTTCACTGCACGTATTTTACCTTATTTGGTCCTGAATATAAATCACCTTGTGTGGGATACTGTCCCGATTTTGTCAAAGAGAAAAGGAAGATCTCTTTCACCTGGATCATGTTGCCGCCTTGAACCCAAAGCATTGCTAAACCAAGCTAGATGATGAAAACTGGGAACTGAAATGATTCATTTATTTCCAAGCTCCAAGAACCCTTTTGTACACCAGAAAGGCCTTCAAGGCCCATGAACCGCCACCAATGTTATCGTTCCAGAGTCATTGCTGATGGGTATACAGCTCACAGACCAGGCGCCCTGCTTCCTCATCTTTTGCTCATCTCCCTGGTTACAGTCACCCATCTCTTTGGTCATTTTATGTGTTACAAATTGGATTCCTCGTCTCTTTTGTGTTCCCCTTTTGAAGTTGTTATACAGCTGGGTTTTCAACAAGAACTGGTTGACTAACTACTGACAAGGTACATATCATAATGATTTTGTATTTATTTAGATGGGTTTTCTTTGACTCATTCATTTGATTCTCTCCCAGTAGTCTTGCATTAAATCATGAGTGTCTATTTTTCCTCCTTTTAATTTTTTGTTTCCATTAGTTGGTGGAGTTCAATAATTTTAATGTTTTTCCCTTGTATTTTAGCACTTAGATGCTATAGCAGCAAGTGTTTTAAAGACTAATAAATAAATAATGTATTAGAAGAGCAAGAGTAATAGCAAGAAGGCAAGTGTCAACCCTCTAGGAGTCAGTGGAGCCAAAGATGATGATTTCATGTTTATAGACATTACCTGAGCCTGTTGTGACTTCCATTTTTGAGTAAGGTCCTAAGAGATAGTGTGGCAGATATGCAGATGATAAAAGAAGAGAGCCTTTCCTTTTGAACTAATGTACTTGAGAGCAGTCCCCAAGAGAGGATCCTATTAGCTTCAAAAATTATAGCCCAGGTGATTTTTCTTTTTTTTTTTTTAGTGAAATAAAGTATGTGAGTAACATAAATGAAATTCTATAGGACCTTTAGAGATCATAGCCCTGCCTCTTGATAGCATTCTGCCTAGTCAGGGAATCAGGGGACAGATTTTTGCTGTCCTCTGAAAAAGACTAGAGAATGAGATTCTCTAATGCCTCCTTGTAAGTTCCTGCTCCTGGAGTAGGATAGTTTCTTTTTTTTTNTTTTTTTTTTTTTAGTGAAATAAAGTATGTGAGTAACATAAATGAAATTCTATAGGACCTTTAGAGATCATAGCCCTGCCTCTTGATAGCATTCTGCCTAGTCAGGGAATCAGGGGACAGATTTTTGCTGTCCTCTGAAAAAGACTAGAGAATGAGATTCTCTAATGCCTCCTTGTAAGTTCCTGCTCCTGGAGTAGGATAGTTTCTTTTTTTTTTTTTGGTGTCCTTTCTGCTCCAGTTGGAACTTTCGCAATAAAAGCTTATTTTCTATCATAGATAGTTCTGGTGGGTTTTTTTGTTTTGTTTTAGTTTTGACTGTTTCACGTCTTTGTCGAGGCCTGTGGGATCTTTAGTTGTGGCATGCGGAATCTAATTCCCTGACCAAGGATCGAACCCAGGCTCTCTGCACCGAGAGTGTGGAGTCTTAACTACTGGACCACCAGGGAAATCCCAGTAATTCTGTTTTCATATTGACTGCTGTGGAGTTTTTCCCAGCTTTTTGAGATGTACTTGGTATATAACACTGTATAACGTTAGGGTGTACAACACAATGTATATGTTGTGAAGCGGTCACCACAATAAGATTACCATGTATCACCTCAACTAGTTACAATTTCATTTCTTGTGGTGAGAACTTTTGAGATCTCTCTTAGTGCCTTTGAAATATGCAATGCAGCAGTGTTCCCTATAGTCATCATGCTGTACATTACACCCCCAGAACTTAATCTTATAACTGGACATTTGTACTGTTCAGCTATCTTCAGCCATTTCCCTCAGCCCCCAGTCACTGGAAACCATCAATCTGTTTTGTTCCTATGAGTGTGTTTTTTTAGATTTCACATGTAAGTGAGGTCATAAAATATTTGTCTGTCTCTGTTTAAGTTATTTCGCTTAGCATAATGCCCTCAAGGTTTATTTATGTTTTCACAAATGTATTGGCTAATTTTATAAAATTACTTTTTATTCTTTTTTCATATAACCTATTCCTGTACCTTTTAACCTTATTCTACTTTTTAAACATTGATTCCTTTTCTCTGTTGGCTTATAAATTGCTGAACCCAGATTTAATATGTCAGCATATTAAAAAGCAAATTAAAAAGCAGAGACATTACTCTGCCAACAAAAGTCTAATCAAGGCTATGGTTTTTCCAGTGGTCATGTATGTATGTGAGAGTTGGACTGTAAAGGAAGCTGAGCACTGAAGAATTGATGCTTTTGAATGGTGGTGTTGGAGAAGACTCTTGAGAGTTCCTTGGACTGTAAGGAGATCCAACCAGTCCATCCTAAAGGAGATCAGTCCTGGGTATTCATTGGAAGGACTGATATTGAAGCTGAAACTCTGATACTTTGGCCACCTGATAAAAGTTGACTCATTTGAAAAGACCCTGATGCTGGGAAAGATTGAGAGCAGGAGGAGAAGGGGATGACAGAGGATGAGATGGCTGGATGGCATCACCAACTCAATGGACGTGGGTTTGGGTGAACTCCAGGAGTTGGTGATGGACAGGGAGGCCAGGCGTGCTGCAGTTCATGGGGTCGCAAAGAGTCAGACATGACTCAGTGACTGAAGAACAACAAGAGAACAAGAAAGAAAAACCTAACTAACAAAAAATGAGGAGTGGTCAAGTAAGCTAAATTCATTTTTTTATACCAAGGAGTCAGTGAAGTAGCTAAACTAATAAGCAGAGATATAAAAGTATTACTTATAATTCAGAAGTTATAAAGACTAAAAAAAATAGTCAAAAGTAGCTACTGCTAAGGAATGAAACAAGATGGGAGAGTAAATATTCATTCTTCACTTATATCTTTTTGTATAGTTGAAAGTAACTTTCCATGGGCAGGTTTTACATTTATAATAGAAAAATAAAACCTGATGTTAGTATTTTACTGTACTGACACAAATTTCAGTTCAGTTCAGTCGCTCAGTCATGTCTGACTCTGCGACCCCATGAACTGCAGCACGCCTGGCCTCCCTGTCCATCACCAACTCCTGGAGTTCACCCAAACCCACGTCCATTGAGTTGGTGATGCCATCCAGCCATCTCATCCTCTGTCATCCCCTTCTCCTCCTGCCCTCAATCTTTCCCAGCATCAGGGTCTTTTCAAATGAGTCAACTCTTATCAGGTGGCCAAAGTATCAGAGTTTCAGCTTCAGTGTCAGTCCTTCCGATGAATATTGGAAGTGAGAACCCCACTACTGTTACTTCTTTTAAAATTAGACCAAATGGTTAAACCTCTATTTTTGATCCATCAATTGTAGACAGTATTTCTTGACTCCCTACTATTTAGTGAAGAAATTACCATGACTGTGTGTCCCTCTGTCTCTCCCCATCAGTTAACTATTCCACCTCATTGAAATTGTGAGATTGATGGTATTATTTTCTGGGTTTTGACCTATTTAAATCTTCCATGTGTTGGCTATAAACTGATTCTGCAAAGGGAAAACTGCTCAGAACTCACTGTAACATTATGATTATATAAACATCATTCACTATAGACCTACTAATTCATTGACTCTGTAGGAAAAGAAATGCTCTTCCGTGTCACTAGACTTGTGTCACTCTTGGAAGAGTTGTACTGTGTTCAAATCACAGATTCAATTTTATTACAAGTGCCCAGAATTATTCCCTAAATGGTAAATAAGTAGCTTCATGATAGCCTGCTTTTTGTTTTCCTGGAGTTCATAATTGCTTCTTTTTCCTGTTAGAGAAGCTTCTGAAGCATATTTTTGTTCATTATTTCATTATTTTCCCATTTTTAAATTGAAGTATAGTTGTACAATATTACTTAAGTTACAGGTATATAGTATAGAGATTGCCAATTTTTAAAGGTTATACTCCATTTGCAATTATAAAATATTGGCTGTACTCCCAGCATTGTACAGTATATCCTTGTAGCTTATCTTGTACAGGATGGTTTGTACCTCTTAGTACCCCTATATTGCCCCTCCTTACACACTTGTCATGACTAGTTCTCTGTATCTGTGAATTTGTTTTTTTCCCTTTTATTAGTTTGTTGTATTTTTTAGATTCCACATGTGATACCATACAGTATTTGTCTTTCCTTGTCTGACTTATTTCATTTAGCATAATATCCTCAAGACTGTCTGTGTTGTTGCAAATGGCAATATTTCTTTCTTTTTTATGACCAAGTATATTGTATATGTACACACACACACACACACATCTTCACACACACACACACACACACACACACACACACCCCACAGCTTCTTTATCTGTTCATCTGTTGGTACTTCCACAGACTGCTTCCGTATCTTTGCAATAGTAAATAATGCGTCTATGAACATTGTGGTGCATGTATCTTTTCAAATTAGTGGTTTTGTTTTTATATATATGCACCCAGGAATGAGATTGCTGGGTCACGTGGTAGTTCTGTTTTTAGCTTTTTGAGACACTGTTGTACTGTTTTCCACAGTGGCCGCACCTGTTTACATTCCCATCATTGGTTAATTTTTGAACAGACTGCTTCTGAGGGCTACTCTACAACTGTGATCATTTGTTTTTCTTTTTGTAGAATTTAGGTAAAGGAGTAATAAGACCCTTTATCCTTTGTAGGAGATATTATACTTTGGCCCAGTTATCTTTCTAGATCTCTTCCCCTGAAAACCTGAGAGAAATGGAATGTTGGCTGTATTATCAGGCAGCATAGCTTATGAATAAAATCACCATTGATTGGTAAATTGTCTCTAGCCTGGGAGAACTCCCAGCTATGGTTTTTCCAATAGTCATGTATGGATGTGAGAGTTGGACTATTAAGAAAGCTGAGTGCCAAAGAAGTGATGCTTTTAAACTGTAGTATTGAAGACTCTTGAGAGTCCCTTGGACTGCAAGGAGATCCAACCAGTCTGTCCTAAAGGAAATCAGTCCTGAATATTCATTGAAAGGACTGATGTTGAAGCTGAAACTCCAGTACTTTGGCCACCTGATGCAAAGAACTGACTCATTGGAAAAGACCCTGATTCTGGGAAAGATTGAAGGTGGGAGGAGAAGGAGACAACAGAGGATGAGATGGTTGGATGGCATCATTGACTCAGTGGACATGAGTTTGAGCAAGCTCCGGGAGTTGGTGATGGACAGGGAGGCCTGGTGTGCTGCTGTCCATGGGGTCGCAAAGAGTCGGACATGACTGAGTAACTGAACTGAACTGGGAGAACTTTAAAATATCTGGTTGGAAGTCATAGCTTTGGGTTTCCTGACTGTGATGAGTTGTGATTAGACATGTCCCTTGTGAAAGTTCTGGGCTCTGTGTTTATGGAGCTATTCCAAGAGAGATGCATTTCATTTTGAAATTATGAGGCTTCTAGACCAAAGTGGCTTCACTCTTGCTTAGTATAAGTTTTATGTGCTCATCTGAGCTGTCACCTACACACCAACAGGAATGGCTCTTGTACAGTTGTGTGGACTGCTGCAAGGACTCCCTGAGTAGAAATGCCTGCTGCTACCCTAAGTAAGAAATTCCTGTTCTTACTCCTGGGTGAATTTGAAGCCAAATAAACTGTGGGAA
>SJYA01002871.1:1350954-1390438 GCA_006410615.1 Neotragus moschatus
AGACTGGTTCCAAATAGGAAAAGGAGTACGTCAAGGCTGTATATTGTCACCCTGCTTATTTAACTTATATGCAGAGTACATCATGAGAAACACTGGGCTGGAAGAAGCACAAGCTGGAATCAAGATTGCCAAGAGAAATATCAATAACCTCAAATATGCAGATGATACCACCCTTATGGCAGAAAGTGAAGAGGAACTAAAACGCCTCTTGATGAAAGTGAAAGAGGAGAGTGAAAAAGTTGGCTTAAAGCTCAACATTCAGAAAACTAAGATCATGGCATCTGGTCCCACCACTTCATGGGAAATAGATGGGGAAACAGTGAAAATAGTGTCAGACTTTATCTTTTTGGGCTCCAGAATCACTACAGATGGTGACTGAAGCCATGAAATTAAAGGACGCTTACTCCTTGGAAGGAAAGTTATGACCAACCTAGATAGCATATTGAAAAGCAGAGACATTACTTTGTCAACAAAGGTCCGTCTAGTAAAGGCTATGGTTTTTCCTGTGGTCATGTATGGATGTGAGAGTTGGACTGTGAAGAAAGCTGAGTGCCGAAGAATTGATGCTTTTGAACTGTGGTGTTGGAGAAGACTCTTGAGAGTCCCTTGGACTGCAAGGAGATTGTCCCTGGGTGTTCTTTGGAAGGAATGTTGCTAAAGCTGAAACTCCAGTACTTTGGTCACCTCATGTGAAGAGTTGACTCATTGGAAAAGACTCTGATGCTGGGAGGCACTGGGGGCAGGAGGAGAAGGGAACGACAGAGGATGAGATGGCTGGATGGCATCACCGACTCAATGAATGTGAGTCTGAGTGAACTCTGGGAGTTGGTGATGGAGAGGGAGGCCTGACGTGCTGCAATTCATGGGGTCACAAAGAGTCGGACACGACTGAGTGACTGAACAGAACTGAGCATCTAATATTGCTGATGAGAAAAATCTGATATCATATTCTTATTCTTTGTAGTAATATATTTTTCCCCATAGATACCTTTAGGATCTTCTCTTCATCTTTGAAGGTCTTAAATTTCACAATGGTACGTATGGCTGAGTGTGAAGAATTTTTCTTCCATCCTGCTCAGTTGGCTGCTCTATGGAAATCTGCCTAATTCCTCTCAGATTTATGAATAATATTTCTTCCACCTACCAGTTTCTAGAAATTCAACAAAATCTTGATTTCCTAATAGCCTTCCTTTCAGTTTGCAACACTTTTATGAATGTATTCCCTTTGTATTTCTCTGATGTCCCCTCATTGGTTTCCAGGAAGGAAGCAAGGTAAATAATGTGCCTATAATGTTGGCTATATTGAACTTGAATTCCCAAAAGCTCTTCCACATGGGCTGCTGATATTCCCCAGGGACCCCATTCCTTTCCTTTCCTTGCTTATGCTTGGCTGCACTTCTCTCATCTTATGTAGCCTTCTTGCTTCCTGCAAAGCTTGAGCTTCTTTCATATTGACCTCATTTGTGTTCATCTTTTAACCATTTCTTCACATTGTCACGGCCCCATTGACTAATAATTGTGTCTGCCAAAATGTTAGTGATCTCGGCCATCATCTAAGTAAGACTGTGCCTTTGGCAAAAATTTTGGCAAATATAAAAGATTAGATATAAAAAACTGGGTATTACTCAAAATTTTCTTTTTCTGCTTGAGAATTCTGTCGTCCTAATCTGAAACTACCTAGCATCTCTAGAGTTTAGCCTGATTTTTTCATAAACTATCTGTACCTGCCAGATATACTACCCATATTTCCTTTTGAATAAGTTTTCTTCCTCAGCTTAAGTGTTCATTAAAAATGATGTTGTGAAGAATTTTTAGAGAATTATCTGGTGGTCCAGTGGTTAGGACTGTGCACTCTCGCTGCTAAGAGCCTGGGTTCAATCTCTGCTCAGGGAACCAAGATCCTGCATGGTGCAACCAAAAAAAAAAAAAAAAATGGAGTTTTTAATAACTTGGAGCTTCCCTGGTGGCTCAGAGGTTAAAGTGTCTGCCTGCCTGCAATGCGGGAGACCAGGGTTCAATCCCCAGGTTGGGAAGTTTCCCCTAGAGAAGGAAATGGCAACTCACTCCAGTATTCTTGCCTGGAGAATCTCATGGACAGAGAAGCCTGGTAAGCTACAGTCCACAGGGTCACAAAGAGTCGGACACGACGGAGCGACTTCACTTTCACTTTAATAACTTAAACTACTCATTCAAGATTTTTAAGACAGGACTGAAAATTACAGAAATATTACCACAAGTAGGAAAAAACTATGGAAGAAGAAACCCAGAAGGAGACATGCTAGAAAGCTGATAAGGGGTTAGGAAATTATTTCTGGTTCCCTATGTTTTTGATCGGTTTACATGTACTTCACTTAAAATAAAAAAAAAACAACAACTTTATTTTAAAAGTATGTTTTCTAGCTACAGCCATAAATGTTTTGTAGAGATTTATCCTTGCTATTATTTGAGTAGCATATGCTGGCAGAGTAGCGTGGTTTATTCACTGTCAACAGTAAATTAAAGAAATTAAATAAGTGCTGCACATAGCAATATCCACTAGCCTTTCAGAACCTTGAGGCCACTTGCCCTAAGCACAAGTGTTTTCCTGAACTTGACACCTGAGCCCCCTTTTCCTCATGCTTCTCCCCTTGGTCCTCTCAGAGCCCAGTTCTCCGAGAGTACTTCTTCCTCTTGTCTTTCCTCAGTACTTTAGAAGACCCTGTCCACTTGAGTCTCCCCACTCAGGGGGGTCAGGCCTGCTTGGAGCAGCACCTGGGGTCAGGCGATTCCTGTAGCATCCTGGCTTTGAAGCAGTTTCTTCCCTGGGCCTCCCTGAGGAGCACGTTGACTGTGCCACCTGCCGAGGCCTCTGTGGGGACAGCTACTCTGCTCCTGCACTTCAGCCTGACTGCATTCCTGTCTGATAAGCAGCGTGTCCCCTTGCTGAATGTTCTCTCCTTTAGTGCTGGGGAGGGCCAACATTCTGCTCTGGGGTGTGTTTCTGTAACTGGTGCTATTTATTCACTAGGAATCTCAGGACCAGGAGTCATGTGTCTTCCTCTAAGTGCTGCAGTGGTTGAAGACAATGGGATAAATTCAAGGTGGAGAGTTACAGCCTCAGTAAACTCTGCCAAAGTGTAGCAAGATTGAAACATGGGACATTTAAACCTAGACTCTTTATTTACCTTGCCTGCATCATTGCCATTTTTAGTGATAAAGTTGAAAAAGCTTCCTTGCCACCAGCTTTGTTTCTTAGGCTGACACTTCACAAAACAAAAATCTCAGGTTGGTTCCAGGAGGGCACTGCTAACCATGTGATTTGGGGGCTGTATGTCGAGGGCTTGGAGTCACTAATGTGATGCAATAAAAAGAAAGCAGGTTTTAACAGAGGAAATAACTTCACCAGTGAGACTGCTAATGAGAAGTTCCTGGTTAGTGTCAAGTTTTAGTTTGCAGGATGGGATTGCAGCTTTTGGCTGTCACATAGGTCCTGTGTTGAAATGTTACCATTTCTTGGGAGTCTGCTGGGGTAATGGGCCGCCTGCCCTCCTCAGAGCCCTTCCCTGAGAGGTTGTAGGGCTGTGCTTGCTGCTCCTTCTTGAAGTGTGAGCCAGTTAATGGGCTCTGGTTGTGTAATTGTCACTTCAAAATGTTCGATGGAGATTTTATTTTTCTCTTTTCGTACTAATTCCATTTTTCTACACGGCATTTGACAGCAATGAGAAAAGCTAGTCATGTTCTTTCCTGTGTTTTTTTAAAAGGGCAAACATTGCTGTTACTTTTGTCAAGAGTTTTAGAACTTGAATGATAGAGAAACATGTACCTGTAAAAAGAATTGCAAAAAAATGAGAAAACAATGGAATTCAGATAAAACACAGACGACAAGTCTGGATTGAGGCAGACCCCCATGTTCACAATAAGATATCAGAGCCTACCCCTAGAAGGCATCTACCTGTCAGACCAGACTTGGAGACACTTGTTCATCAAGCTTCTGTTTGTGGGTTTATGAGTAGCAGGATTCGATGACTGTTTTGGAATAAAGAACATCAGAAGGGAGTCAGGCACTCCTCCCCGCACACCCAGAGAAGGGATTTACCTCTGTGTATTGCCGAAAGTTTTTAAGGAAAAATTTACTCCTATGTTGGCAGCCATATGGAAAGTAGATCTCAATGCTCAGTATGTGAACTGAGTTATAAGTTTAGCGCTGTCTGCAGCTTCTGTGGATTGCTAGTGGGGAGGCTCCATCCCATCCAGACCATTTGATAGGTGATGGCTCTGGAAAGAAATGCAGTCTCCTTGGATAACCAGTGATCAGCCAGGAGAAACTGAGAGCTGTCTTCCCTCTCCCTTGCTTATCCAGGACCCATGTTATTCTGTGAGGATAATAAATTTTCCATGCCTTTTATTTAAAAAAAAAAAAAAAAAAAAGCATGCGTCAGTAAAACTTTATCAGTGAGCTGCATGGACACACTTAAAATGCACATAATCAGAAAGATTTTTCATTTTTTGGAAATTGCTTTCATATTAATATTAAATTTCTAATGACGAAGATCAATCAAGACCACCTAGGCCAACTACCATCCCCTCTCTCCTCTCTACTTTGCTCTGTTAACTGACCCACCCACCCCTGCCGACAGTTTCTCTGTACCATTTCTTAAGTTGACCTCACTCACTGTCACCACAGTGGCATTTTCCAAGCACAACTCTTGCCCTGTACCTGCTTGGAACCCTTCACTGGCTTCCCATTGCTCTCTGGACAGAGTCTATAGTTCTTCACGTGACCTTGAGGCCTTCACACCCTGGCCCCCTCCTGCCTCTCCAAACTTAGTCTTCAGTCCCCTCCTTGTGCTACCCCTGTTTACACCATCCTCATTTCCTCTCATATTCCAGCTCAAGTCGTGCTCTGCCATCCTACAGGTCATTTGCAGGTGCCAGTGGCTTCTCTCTAGAGCCCGCTCTGCTGCTCTTTATCTGTAACCCTTATTATCCTTTTGTTCTCAGTTCAAGGCTGCTTTCTCAGAAACTGCCCTGACGACCTGTCCTGACCATTGCTTTGCTCTTCCCTCTCATAGAACCAGCTTTCTTCCTTCACATGACAGCTATAGTTTGCACTGCCACTCTGCTTAGCAAGCTTCTTGCTGCTGCTGCTGCTAAGTCGCTTCAGTCGTGTCCGACTCTGTGTGACCCCATAGACGGCAGCCCACCAGGCTCCGCCGTCCCTGGGATTCTCCAGGCAAGAACACTGGAGTGGGTTGCCATTTCCTTCTCCAATGCATGAAAGTGAGAAGTGAAAGTGAAGTCACTGAGTCGTGTCCAACTCTCAGCGACCCCATGGACTGCAGCCTACCAGGCTCCTCCATCCATGGGAGTTTCCAGACAAGAGTACTGGAGTGGGGCACCATTGCCTTCTCCAGCAAGCTTCTTACTGTTGTTCTTTCCCCACTAGAGTGTAAGCTTCAGCGGAGCAGGGATTTGCTCTGGCCATGGTCTCTTAGCAAGGACCTAGCGCTTGCACTGTGAACAGATGCATGGGTGAGGGCCGCCATTCTGTCCCCGGTCATGCATACATGCTGGTTTCTTTTGCCCTGCTTCTGTCCAGAGCTCTTGCCATCACAGGGCTCAGTCAGGACCTCTGTCCATCCCAGCTCAAATGCTGTCACACAGAACTGGGAGGAGTTTGTGGGAGAGAATAGAAGTTGCTTGCTGCCCTGATACTATAATCCTTGTGGACTAGAAATGTGTCTTCCCAGCTTTCCTTTATTAACTCATTATTGATCTGTCATCCTTGATTCATTCATAGTCTTATTCCAGAGATTCAGTCATTGCCAGAGGTTTAGTTTTCTCTGCTCTCCACTGTCTATCCTTGCCCCTCAAGTTAGTCACTGTATCCCCCAGTAACAGTTTATCATTTTAGATTGGTTACTGGCTGGAAGTCCATTATGTTTATTTTTAAATATTCTTAAAGTTTCTCTTTATGGAGGGGTTGAGTGCTTTAAAAACCATTTGCCAGCTGTGCCCCTTTCACTTTGGAAATCGATTTGATTTAAAATCCCAAGTTTGTCAGGTTAATATGTTTCAGTTGTTTCTCTGAACTTTCAGAATAAAAGGTTAAAAAAGAGGAGGGGGGGAAACTGGCATTATCTCTGGGGAGGAACTCAAAACCACTTGCAAGGCCCTGTCTTTCCCAGCAGGGTAGAGTCTTCCACAGAACAGGTCTCGCTCTGGAATCCTGGCACTCTGGATCCCTCCCAGAGTTTTAGGATGGCTTGAAGAGGGTCCAGAGAGATCCTTGGGATACACTCTTACCACGAGCAACCCTAGATTATTAACCCCTCCTCTCAGATAGGCATTGCCAATAAAGCAGTGCAGTCTGCCCTCCTACCCTGGGCCTCTAGTCAGAGTCACATAACCCTGAGTAGGCAAGCCAACTATGCGCCTAGAGACATAGGCGCATAGCTGTTGCCGCAGAAATCCATTCGTTAAAGTGAATGGTCAGCATGTGATCTGCTGAAAGGGAAAGCAGAGCCTTTTTGTTGGTCGGTGAACAAAGGCAGCAGGAAGGAAAGTCAGTGTTGTTTTGACTGTGTCTTCTTAGAGTGACCTGCCTCAGTTTGTCCTGGGTCAGAATAAATGCTGTCATGATCATCATGCCCTGATTAACGCTAACTCAGCTTAGTCCCAGGGTGCTAAGAGACTGATGTTTTCTTCCTAGGTTAAAGAAAGAAAAGAGAGAAAGTGTTCCCGTTAATTCAGGGGTCCAGCATGCACATAGAATTAATTTATAGAACTAAAAGGGCACTCTTCCTTGACTATCTGATTTATTCTCTTGGCTCAGGGGTCTTTTCCATTCATATTTTCTATTAAATGCTGGCCCTTTCTGGAATGGCTTCTCTAACTCAATTTGTCAAAAACTAGGTTCATCTTCATCTTTCCCCATGAAGCAGCTCCTCTCTTGATGTCCCTGCTCGAATTGGTGGTGATACAGCTTCTCCTGGGCACCTCTTACCCCTCTGACACTTTTCCTCTCCTTTGCCTTCCACAGCCAGTCAGGTACCATGGCTTTTGTTTTATATCATTTCTTCTTTTATTTCTATTCCCTGTGTTCCCTCCATCTTTATTCAGACCCTCATACCTCTCCCAGAATATTGTATTGGCCTCCAGTGGCATTCCCCCAGTCTATATTCTGTTTGCACCTGTTGCTGTTCTGGTGTCTGGAATACTGTTGCTGGGTTATCCTGGCTATGCTGTCTTATTTCCTTGTACAGGCACCTCCAGTGGTCAACTGAGAAACCCTCACGTCCTTGCTTGGGTCATTGTCTATCTCCACATGACCAGTTCTCCCCAAACTGCTTGTTTTCAACTATCTATCCTACTGTTAGACCTCACGTCCAGATTTCAAGTATATAAATAATTACTACATCTCTCTGACTCTCACCAAACTTTCTAATCTTTATCCCTTTAATTCTCTCCTTACAGGTATCCTGCTTTATTTTCAGTCTGGCCCAATTACTGTTGCCAAATGAGTCCATGTTTTAGATCAGCTAATTATCTGTATTTCTGCTGGCTGATCTTCAAGTCTCTGCCCGTCCTCTGTTCCCCTTAAGACCCAGCCGGAAATCTTGTGAATTCTTCCTTGATCTTTCTCCTCCCAAATACAAGTAATTTGCTGCATTAACTGAATATTCACTGTAATCTGTTTACATCTAAGTTAATAACATTCACTTTTTCTTGGATCCATTTCAGAGAGAGGAGGAAATAAAGGGCTAGGCTGGGAGGAAGTTTGCTTTTTACCAATCCAGCCATTTTTCCAGGTGCTATGCCCCCCAACTCCCATGCTGCCTTGGAAGGACAAGCCAGATTTTTTTCAGAGTAGCCTCTGCTTAACAGATCTACAGTTAAATGCATAGCCCAGCTGACTTTGATTGAGTCATACATATTGAGTGACCCTAGTAGATAGAGGCAACATTGTGAAGGAAAATGCTGAGGAGCCAGGAAGATGTTTCTCCTCTGAAGGAACTTACAGACTACACAACTTCCAAACATTTAGGAACCATCATAACACTAACACACACACACACACACACACATACACGTGTAAAACACAAAACAGGATCCTGGAATTCTAAAATATTGTGACTCAAAATACCTTGGAATCCATAGTCCAGACCTCTCAGTTTATTTATCCGATTCTGAGACAAGGCACAAGTACATTTCCAAGTCCTCATCTAATGAGAGAGTCCAGATTAAAAACTGGATCTCCTGATTCTGAATCCCCTTTTCCCCGGAATTTGCACAGCCTATAAGACCACAGTAAAAAAAAAAAAAAAAAGAACAAAAAAAAAAAACAGAGAAGGGCTATAAGCATATAGACATGATCAGAATGTGGCGTAGGGTTAGGTAATTTTTCTGGAAAAAAGCATTTGAGCCTGGCCACCTACTATTGGCCTGCATTATAGCTGGGAAAACTGGTTATTTCCCAAGCAAAGGGACCTGTGAGCTTCAGATTTTAAAATCAGACATACAGGTCAGAAATAGACTCTTTAAGAAGGTAGGATGAAGACTATAGATTACAAAGAAGTCCACTTATATTTCCACATAATTTCCTACCTTACTGTCACTATGACTTCCTCCACACAGTATTAATTTGACCAGCCTATTAGCTGTATCATAATTCATACTTTAAAACTTGGTTTTAAAATTATAGTCTCTAAACCAGATTACCTAGGGCTTCATTATCCAGGTTTAGAGTTATTGGCCTCTGTTTTTCTTCCCTTTTCCTTCCTATTGCCTACTTTAAAAAATCATTACATTGTTCATTAGGCCATTTATTAGATTATTTCCTTCTACCAAAAGAGATTTGCATTTGTGTTTTTCGTCTGTTTAAAGCCAAGATCCATAAAGCATATTTTCCCCTCAGTTGACATTTTCTTTTCATGATCCCTTGAAATGGAATGTAAGTGAATTTCACCATGGTGGTTATAAATTACATACTGAGTATCAGTAATAAACATTTCTTACAAAGTTTAAAGTGTAGTTTCAGAGTGGTGATCATCTGGAATTGCACACATTTACCAGATGTTTTGGAGGGAGTTAGTGAGTGCTTTTTGCTCATACACTTTTCACCTCTTGATCCAAATTTATGCAGTGGTTCACAGCCCACATTAAAAAAAAAAAACCTAACGTGAGCAAAAGGCTGTGATGTGGCTGCACAGTTTTGAAGGGAAGGTGTGGTGAGTAGTCATCTTGTTAATCCTTCTACCTCCAGGCGGGGTTGCACAGTAAACTTGCCCCAGAATCCTGGTGATTTTCCTCTCTTGAGAAACACTGGATAATAGCCCTTGCTTCCTCACCTCTGGTTCTCAAAGCCTTCGGTGTANACCTAACGTGAGCAAAAGGCTGTTTGTGTGCTTAGTGATGTGGCTGCACAGTTTTGAAGGGAAGGTGTGGTGAGTAGTCATCTTGTTAATCCTTCTACCTCCAGGTGGGGTTGCACAGTAAACTTGCCCCAGAATCCTGGTGATTTTCCTCTCTTGAGAAACACTGGATAATAGCCCTTGCTTCCTCACCTCTGGTTCTCAAAGCCTTCGGTGTACATCTCACGCGTGGGGGATGCTCAGGCAAAGGAGGGCAGCGCGTGTTGGTGCTGCCGCTATCAGATGAAAGTAACTTGTTTATATTGTTCCTGTTTCCTTCCTGGTTCTCTAGGGAGTTCCCGAATTCTCTGTAGGATTTGGCAGTGGATATATAGGCTTAATAGAAACTCAGACTGCTGGAGCTTTGAAATGTACGGTCTTCCCTCTAGGGTGTGCTGGGGAAGGGGAAGGAGGGGCTCGTGGAAGCTTGGTTATTTGTTTCACATTTCTGAATCTTTTCATTTTTCCTAAATTAAAATAAAAATCCAAACCTAGACTAATCTAATGTTGAGACCCCAAGTTTAAACTCCCAAGAGGGTATGACCCCAAAGTTCATGTTCTCATGTTATCATAGCATCAGCGGGCCCCTGTGCCATAGCCTCTGCCTGTTTGTAGGGGCTTCTTCAGACTCCAGGTGCACAGCCATGTGGCTGGGTTGCCCTGTGGGGACAGAGGGCCACAGGAACAGTTGTGATCAAGTTTGCAGTGAGACATGGCGCATGATGTGGTCCACAATTGCACATGCCTTCAATTTGGGATCTCTAGTCTGGCTTTGAAATGTATACCTTCACATTGCATTAATATCATAGTCATACATTAATATTAATTAACTTTATACATTTCTGAGGAGATGAAAATGGAGGCCAGGACACAGTCTTCTAAGTCATTCCTATTTGTGGATGGAACAACTGATAGTCTCAGGCACTATTTCCTTAAGTCACTTCCTTATCTAAAGTTATCATTCAACTCATATTGATTGAATCATTACCCTGCTAACCCCCCTCCCCCATTCATGGGGCAGAGGCCCATGTTAACTCAAAAACATGTGATTGATCCATCCATCACTTAGGGAACATCTTTTTGCCACCGCTCTAGGTCAGGCGCTGTGCTGGGTGCTTCCCTTCACTCATGGGCTTGTTAAGCTTTCCCAGTCGGCTGAGAACCAGTAGTAACTGAGGGGCCTGATCCAAATGTAAATAGAGGCATTTGTGGATTCTGACATACTTAGCTAGACCAACTCTTCTCTGAGTGAGTCAGTGGGGATGACATTTATGGGATTGAGCAGTATGCTAAATCTGGAAACATGTACTACATAGACGGGAGTGAGCTCGGCCTTGGTGGATAAGTAAAGATCACTCCTTCTGCCTTCAGCATGCCAGAGGGAAGTTCAGGTGTGCCTTTGAGCAGAGAAGATCTTCCTGGGGATGGCAGGATTGCAGCCTGCACACTCAGCCCATCCACTCCTTCGTTACCTTTGTGCTGGAAACAATAAACTCAGCCACAGGGAGCCTTGACACTTTGAGCATGTTTTGTTGCAGGCTGTGCCAGGGCTCCGGCTGCCCTCTCTGATGATAAGTGTGATGTTCAGTTTGTAATGAGCACTTGCAGCTTCTGTAAACTGTGTAATACCATATAATAAGCAGTAATTTTCCACTTATCCTTAATAACAGGAGTTTTCTGCTTGGCTTTTAGTGATAGCCAAAATGTGGGTGGTTTTGTTTTTTCCCCCTTCACCGGTATGATGAATTTCCAGAGTCATCTTTCTTTTTTCACAAGATAGATTGACAAGTTGTTTTCCAAGTGTGTCCAAAATGTGTAATAGCTAATCTTGCCTTTAAAAAAGTCAAAGTCAAATAAAATGGTGCTGAAGTAGCCATTTATAATAAAATGGCTATATACATTCCTAAGCTCGTTTTAGCTGTCTCCTGGCTGTGCTCTTCCTCAGGGGATTAGTAGCTTGAAGCTTAGCCCAATAGCTTGGATGATAAAACTGCCAAGTCTCAAGTTATTGTTTTAAATTTCCTGTAAGAGATTGTATCTTAAGTATAAAGTGAACTTGCCCTAGATAACTTTGGTGTCCTTCCTAGAGAGAGAGGGATGGCTATTATGCTGTGTACTCTTCTTCCCCAAGTCACACACTCAGGACTGGTGGGAGTTCTTGCTCTGATTTTTTTTTTTTAATCATTGGGAAATAATTCCAGAAAAGAAACAGACACAGCTTTACATTGTAAGCCTTCTTACCTCCATTTAAAATCATCCTTTGACTTTCCCTTGATGCTCAGAATGCCGTTAAATTCAGTGGGTTTTTTTTAGGGGGGGGGATAATAAATTAAGGTTGCTTTTTCATCAGACTGCCTTCTCCCTTTCTGAGATATAGCTGGCGTTATCTATTCATTCATTTATTTCTGTAGGCCTCTTGGTAACCGCTTACCCCTATCAGATGGCTTGAGCAAGACCAGCAGCTGTTGATTTTGTGATATCAGGGAAGTGTTATGAATCATGTTGATGGGAGCCTTGATACTTCCATGATCACTGGGCACTGCCATTTATCTGTCACAGAGCTGGCCTTCCCGCAGATTTCTTACCTGAGACTTCGGTGTGTCTGACTTGCTAAAACTAAGATGTCAGTGAACGGTGGCAAGTAAGATGCAGAAGCTGCTTGAGCTGACCTCACCTTTAAAGGATGATTGTGCCTTTTTGGCACAAAAGGTTGGATTTGTTCATCAGAATGATAGATTGATCCTCTGTGTGCAGAACTCTGTGTGGAGTTATAAAGAAAAGAGAAGATGGACCACTTGCCTGAAGTCTAGTTCAGAGACAACATACATATCAAAAGACTCTCTTTGTCAGCTGACTCCTACCAAGTGTTACCTAAAAAGCAAGCTGAGGTTGAGTAACTGTTTGTTTCCCCATGTCTGCATAAAACTTCATTTAAATCACAGAAGTAGTGTGCAGTTTATGAAGAAAGTTTATTAGAACTTTCAGCAAGCAAGGCACACTTCTGCAAAGTTAGAATGAAGACCAGCCGGGGTTTGGGGTGGTGTGTGCTCAGGCAGAGGCCAGGCTTTCTGCAGATGCCAGCAAGTCCAGCGCTGCTCCAAAAAGGTGCTTCCCGCCCGTTTGACACATCTGTACTCACAGCTCTTTGTTTCTCAGATGTGGGTCCAGATATGCTGTTTCAGTGACTCTGGGGAGCTATTGTTTTGTCTTCCTCCCTCAGGGCCTTCCACTGAAAGGCTCTCCTGCAGGTAGAACTGAATTGACTCTGCACAAGAAATGCCCTGACTCAGGTGGAAGCAGACTTTTACTCAAACACCAATAGAACAAACCATTTTCTAGTGAAATCTCTGGAGCCGTGCTATCACTGGTGCCCACATTCTCTAGTTGTTTACTGGGATTTGATATCTACCCCAGCAGGTTGTCTTTGAGGATTACTTACATCAGTGTAATTAAATTAGAATTTGTAGTCTTATGATACTTAGGAATTTTACTTGGAGACCTGTCACTGCAGATCGAACATCATGGGCTGGCAGTCAGTCATGTTGGGAATGAAGGTCTTGTCTTCCAAGCAGAGGTGGTCTGCCCTGCATTTGTCTTGAATGTTATTGTTTAGCTTCTGTTGGGATGTTGAGTCTTTGGCTGTCAGGTCTGGGCGTAGCTTCTCAAATTGTATGAAATGATGTCATAGACCAGTGTTCTCCTTTAGATATGTATACATCATATGATTTATGAATTTTAGTGCAATGAAAAGTAAAGTAATGGGGGAAAGCTATGGATTGAATTTTCAAGGAGGGAACCCAGCAGTTGTACCAGTGTTGCCACTTCCTCGTTTCTGTGCTGTTTGGGCGGAGAAGGCAATGGCCCGGAGAATCCCAGGGACGGGGGAGCCTGGTGGGCTGCTGTCTATGGAGTCACACAGAGTCGGACACGACTGAAGCAACTTAGCAGCAGCAGCATGCTCTTTGGGAAGGGGGCTGAGGGGGAAAAGCACATGACAGAGAGAGAATGGGGAAGAGGTTGTAGGGAAGGAATATAAAAGCTATCATCATAGTTATTACTTCTTAAATGAGGTGTTCCTTTCCTCTAAGAATATCTATCTTAAGTTCTTATTGAGAAATGAGGATTCTGGCTACAAGGAGTCCGGAATCTGAGGTTCCAGGCTCTGAAGTCTTGTCCTATGCAGCACCATTATGCCGAGTGCCAGGTGATTGCCCCTTTCCCCTCTAGCCAGGGGTCTTTCAGTGTCGTTTTGCTCAAGGGTTCTGTGGGCAGCACTGTGTATCAGTATCATTGGTTTCCTTGTGTGGTTTATTTTAGCATTTGAAAATATTCTGAGAAGGGATTCATAGTTCACCAGCCTGCCAGAGAGATCCATGGTGCAAAAGGGAAAGGTCTAAGTGTGAAATGAATATTTACATATTCAGAACCTTCAGATGATGTGGAATTTCAAAAAACAGGAAGCGTGGCTTTATAGATGTCTTTGTTACTGCATTTTTCCCTTACCTGGTTTCTACTTGATCTCCTGTGACCTTGTCCATCTGGGGCACACTATTGGTCTGGGGCCATTTGCCGCCAAGATGAGCTTAGCTCATCTTTTGTCACTGACCTTCTCATCTTATACCTTGAAGTGTGGTGACCTCAGTTGTTATGCTTCAGCCAGGGGTGCTGGGAGCCAAAGAAGATCTCTGCAGTGGAACCCTAGCCCTCCTCCCCTGGCTCAGATTTCAGCAGCACTTCTCTCTCTCTGAAGTAGCATTTACACAGAAATCCTGAAGGTTTGTTCTAGGAGATCAAGGCTGGGGAAAGGTGGCAGCCCCAGGCTTCCCTTCAGCCCTTGCTCTGACCCTCCAGGCCAGCCTGCCTTCTTCCAGGACTCATAGGGTATCTACCTGCTGGAAGCCTGTGCAGACCTTTATCTTTATGAAGTGCAGTTGGCCCTCAAGCAGCATGGGAATTGATCCACTTGTAACTTATGGTTGGCCTTCTGTACCCAGAGCTCCTACACATCTATGGATTCAACCCACTCAAGACCATGTAGCACAGTGATTTTTACTATGGAAAAATATCCACATATAAATGGACTCTTGCAGTTTAAACCCCACATTGTTCAAAGGTCAGTTGTATCTACTCTGAGGTTGGTGCTGTGCTAGACAAAAATCTACCAGACCACAAAGTTCCAGAGCCTGTGGGCATGGACTGATGTTTGTAGTGTGGCTGCCCTGGGTGACTGCCCCGCCCCAAGGAGAGTTGACCCTGATGGAGGGAAAAACACAGCCATGGGTGTGTAAAGTGGTTTCAAGCTCAACCTTTGTCTTAGTGATTATGTTCTTAAACTATTACCAGTATCTTGCCAGAAAGCACAGTGTGCAGTATGGCAATATTAGCTGCACATGAATGAAGCAAAACAGGCAAAATGAAAACCCCTGGACCAGAGACCAGGAGACCTGGCTCTCAGCCTTGATTCTGTCACCGAGGGCAGAGTGTCCTTCAGCAGGTCCTTCAGTTTCCCTGTATCTCTGCCTCCACAGCTGGGGAACACCATCCCTCAAACAGGGCTCAGTACTGGATTCCCAGGGTGGCTTTTATTAAAATAGTACAGGTTATTGTTTTATTACCAGTAAAAGTGTGAAAGTTATGGAAAACATAAAGTCCACCATACTTTTCCATAGCCCCGTTTGATATTTATGTGTGTGGTTCTGTAGTTCTCCTAGAAATGGTTACTGGTTGGACAGGTATAGAGATACTGACATACATGTGTGCTGCACACACAAAGCATGTGTGCGTGAGCTTCTGACTCTTACTTATGAGGTAGCATCAACCCTGTAGCTGCTTCTCTGCATTCATTAGGCCTAGATTCTGGATTTATCGCATATACCTGGGCCCAGGCAGCCGTAAGGACCCCCATCTCTAGAGAAACCTTGCAACCTCATATAGTCTTTTTGGGAAATGGAAAAATAATATTAGCAAGTTGAAATGTATTAAATACTTTTGAGCTTCCTGAAGATGTAGACTGTAATGTGTATAATTAAATTATATTTGAACTGTGGTCATGTGGAACAACAAACCGAGGTGCTGAAACCCAGGTCAGATGAGTTGGTGTTGAAAGAAAGGTCACCTTGTAGTCCTAAAATCACTGAGAACATATCTGCCTGGAAACCTTTTCCTAGTGAACTGTTAACATCAATTAAGTGTTAGGTGTGCATTAAAAATGTCTTAATATTTGTATTTTTAGCATGGATACAGTGGTATCAGTTAAAATAATCAGCCCTTCCCTGTAATCTAAAAGTCTTATCTCTTTACTCTTACGTTTTTAGAAGGCAGATGTTTTAAAACTGATTTGAAAATCAAATTTGCCCTTCAGTGATTTCATTTGGAAGAAACATAGAAGTAAACATTATAAAGAAGGCTTTTCAGTACATTATGCATGCAAATGTGGCAGCCAAATTCAGGTTCACAACTGAAGGTGGATGACTGCTCTGGTTGAGAAAGATTGAGTTGTTCAAATGAATACAAAGGTCATCGACCCTCAGATTGTGCTTTTTTGTCATTTAGTAGAAAGGCTATTGCCTCATGTTTAACTCCACCTGCCAAAAAGTAAGACTTGAAAGGCTGGGGCTGGCAGAGTGAGGCCCCATTGATGGTGCAGTGGCTGCTGAACCACTCATGGTGTGCTCCCATTCAGCCCGTTCTCTGCCTAGTGCTGTGCTGGATGCAACAGAATGGGGTTTAGGTGGGATTGAGGTCTTCCCAGAATATACCCCTGATCTGGGAAATCTGGAGGCTGCAGTCACAGAAGTTAAATATATGCTGCAAAGACAATCTCTGATGTATTTACAGGTTTGTCTGATACCCCTCAAGAGTCAGGGACTGTGTCTTTGAATCACCAAAACAGGGGAGAGCCTGACATGGAGCAGGAGCTTGGACATGATCCATATATAAATGAATGAGTGAATTTATGAATGAATGAGTAGTTATACTTTGGGAGTTATATTATTGCTTTATGTAATTGTAACATTGTTAAGACTTATAGTGAATTAAATAAAGGTTATCATTGTGGTAGAGCAGAAAAAAGAGATTTGGAATAATGCAAGCCAAATTCTTGCTGTCTGCCCTGAAGATCAAAAACTTGAACAGGCAGTATGGAGGTCTGCAGATCTGGAGAGAAGAGGTCTCCCAGCTGTGGAAGTGTGACCACCCTGCCAGAAATCTGCATTAAACCCCAGTTGGCCCAGCTCCACAGTGGGCAGATTAAGGGANGCCAAATTCTTGCTGTCTGTCCTGAAGATCAAAAACTTGAACAGGCAGTATGGAGGTCTGCAGATCTGGAGAGAAGAGGTCTCCCAGCTGTGGAAGTGTGACCACCCTGCCAGAAATCTGCATTAAACCCCAGTTGGCCCAGCTCCACAGTGGGCAGATTAAGGGAGAGGTTGGTGTCCTCAGTGAGCAGAGCATCCCCTGGAAGGGCTTGCTGGAGTGGGCAGGACTCAACCTGAGCTTTAGGAGGAAGCCATACCTCTTTATGGGATTCTAATCCAGGTTCCTGCAGAGAGACTTATTTAAAAAGGCCTCATTAAAGGAATTGCAGCCAGGAGAGTCCAGTGGCAGCCAGGACCCTCCTGGGAAGAGTTTTGTGCTACAATATGTCTTTATTGTATCTTTTATCTCGATTCTGTTGAAGAATCTTTATTTATCTCTGGTTTCCTGGGGAATGGGCTGAAAACTTTTGGGGGCTGTTGTCTAGTTTCCCACCTCCTTCCCTGCTGGAAGCGTTCAGATTGGCAAGAGGCCTGTGCTCTTCATGGCCCCTTGCTGCTTGTCCTTTTAGCACCCTCCTCAGCCCAAGCAGGCAAGACTGTGGCTGCCTCTTGTTTTGAACTGCTGATGGCTCTCAGAACTTTTTCTAGATGTATTCTGAATACATCTAGCTGAAGTTATTTATGTATCTATCTCTAATTATTAGAAAGTATAAAAGGGCCTTCTTCCAACAAATATTTGAATACCCACTGCACGTGAGGCACAGAGTCGTCGTTACATTGCTACTCATCGTCCTGTTTCCAGGCTCAGGTTGAGAGTTCACTGAACTCTTTCCTGCATCCTGTAAAGTGGATTTCTTACATCATCAGCCTCCCTAGGAAGCCCTTCCCTAGGAAGACTCCACAGCCTCAACAGGCAAATGAGAAGATCAGCTTTCACAAAAACAGTAAGAGAGGTTCTCTGGCTTAAGGACTTTGTCATTGGGTGGATTTAAAAAAGGGGTACATATACATACTGGAATATTATTCAGCCATAAGGAAGGTTATTCTGTCAGCTGTGGCAATGGATAGATGTTGAGCATCTATGTTATGCTGTGAGATGAGTCAGACAGACAAGTTCTGTGTGATCCACCCAGATACAGAATCTAAAAAAACAAACAGACAAAAAACCAGATAGTAAAATGGTGGTTACCAGGGGATTGAGGGTGGAAGATAAGATAAATGGTGTTTAACGGTATAAATTTTTAATGAACAGTAAATAAGCCATAGAGATCCAGTACGCAGTATAATGAATACCAAAAATAATATTGTACTTAATTATGTAATGTGATAAGTATTGCCATAAAGGCAATCATGTTACAATAAATAAATGCATCAAAGTAACATACTTTAAACTTATACGGTGTTACATGTCACATTTATTCAATTAAAAATATATTGTTAAAAGAAGAACCTTGATTCAGGAGAAAAAGGGAATGGGGTGGGAGATGTCGGGGTGTGGAAGACTAACATAGGAAAGGGAGACTGTGCCAGCCCCACTACTGTGCCTTTGTCTCGCACTGCTGCGGCCTACGGCTCTTTCTCTGGACTCGGTCTGTGCTTTCTCATCTTTGTGACATTTCCATATGGTGGGGCCACTCCCTGGAATGCTAGTCTTTACTGTCCCTCCCCAACCCCTGCCCCTTCTCTGACTGGAGAAGAATTCAGGTCATTCTTTATGTCTAGCTCACTGTCATCTGTGAATGTTATCCTGAGTTCTCCAGACTAACCTCGAAAGAGGTAGAATCCCTAGGCTAAATGTGAGAAAGCCCCGCTGCCCTTCCTCAATCTAGACTCAACAGAGTGGAAGGGAGGGGAGGATTCAGGCCTGGTGAGATGACAGAACCACTTAAGGATTCGAGAGAGACCATTTTAATTGCGCACCTCTTCTTAGGGGTGAGGGAGAAACTGAATCTCATCTGTTCACTACTACATTCCTGCCACCTGGCTGAAGGGATGCGTTAATGTGCATGGGTGATCTGGGAGGTCATCTGTTTCCTAATCTAGAACTTAAAAATCATGGAATTCAAGGGACTCATGGATAGCACAATCATTAGAAATTACGGGACCCAGAAACTCCACTCACAGATATATCTACCCAAGAGAAATGAAAACATACGTCCACCTTGAAAACTTGTATATGAGTGTTCACCTCTTTCTTATTCCTCAAGGCTCTCTCCTCACAGATCTGTGGTGGGACCAGGGTTTACTGCTTTAACACATTGTTAATTTACAAACAAATCCAGAGAGTTCATTGTGGAGTTTTGAGGTGTAAGGAGAGCAAAGCCCAGACCAGAGGGCACTGCTATCAGACTGAAAGCACTGATCCCACTTTCCGCACATGTAACTGGCCCATAGCAGCACCGAGGACACGGTGGGGAGGGGGATAGGGTGGGAAGGGGAGCCAGTGCAGCTTCAGTGGCCCTTGATGGGCCGTCAGCACCTTTTATGTTTTGGCCACTAGGTCAACAATAGAAGTCCCTACTGTAAATCAAATCTTACACCAGCATTGTAATAGGATTCTGAGTCAGTAAAATTCAGATATTGAAGTCAGAATGATCCTTGTCCCTGTTGTTATACTGGAAAATGTCTAAGTGTATATAAATGTAGGAGTTAGAGACATTTACGTGAACTTGACCTGACTGAGCCACAACTCTGATGAATGGTTCTTTTGACAATGAACGCAATCTAATCCTGTAACCACAAAGCTGCATATGAGATGTTGATTCTGTACCGGCATCACAGAGGTCTCTCACAGTACATGGTTTTTGAATAGCATGTCTGTGCTATCCTACATAGTGCATTTTTACTGCTAGTTATTGTCTGACTTGACTCAGTGCTAGTAATTCAATTTGATTATTTGATGACATCATAAATATTAATTACAAGTTGATTATAGTAATGGTGAAAGGATGGAAGCAAGGACCATTTTTATTATGGCAAGTGAAACCATAGCAAATATATTTGGCTTCTCCTGATTCTGTAACTCATACCGTTTTTCATTCATCCAAGAAATAAATTGAGCACCTACTAAGTGTTAGGCACTGAACAAGGCAGACAAGATCTCTAGTTTCCTCAAGCTTACGCTCTAGTTGGGGGAAACCAGCAATAGCAAGTAAGTTCTCACTGCTGATAAGTGCTATGAAGAGAATGACACAAGGTAGTAGGTGGATAGTGATAAGTCTGTGATCTGCAAAAAGCAGCTACTTGAGGTCAGAACAGCCACTCTAAAAAAGTGACATTTGGGCTTAATGATATGGAAGCCAGCTTTACAAAAGCCGGGGAAAGAGAATTTAAGGTGGAGGTGAGGCTGTAGAAATGGGATGGGCTTGTGTATTTGCAGAGCAGGAAGATGGCTAGTGCTGCTGGAGCTGTGAGGAGGGATTGGGGATGGAGAGACTCACGAATCTCAGACTGGATATGATCTTTAGGTCTTGTTAAGGAGGCTGAATTTGATTATAAGAGTAATGGGGAGCTGTTAGAGGGTTTTAAGCAAGGGAATGATGTGAACTGATTTCTGCTTTTTCAAGATCACTCTGGTTGCTGTATGGAGAATGACTTGGAGGGCAGTAAATAACGGAGCGGGAAGAACAGTAAGGAGGCTGGTGCTATAACCCTGATAAGAGAATACAGGGTCTTGGACTGGGATGGTGATGCTAGAGATGGTAAAAGTGGTTGGCTTTGGAAAACATACTGCTGATGGACTGGACTGGAGACCAGGGTAGGGATGGGGGAGAGGAAAGAAAGAGGCCTTGATGCAGAACTTCTGGCTCTGTCCTTGGTCCTGGACATTTCAGCACTTTGCTGTTTCTATCGTGCCCTGAAAGAAGATAGAAGGCCTTCTTCCTGGGTTTCTAAAGCTAGGAGGGATGACAACTGTGATAGATGACAAATGTGAGATTCAAAATGATCTCTCTAGCCTCTAATGTGGGACCAAACCAACAGGATGGGACTTAATGGGGATAAATGTGATGTCCTCCACTTAGGCTCAGAAAATCAATTGTGTAAGTACAGTATGGGGGCAGTCAAGCTTGAGAGAAGTTCATGTGAAAAAGTGCTGTGGTTTTAATTGGCCACAAACTCAGTATGAGGTAATGATTAGAATGAGGCTGCTGCAGACCTTAGGCAGTCTTAATGTACCCTGACTGTGTAGCACCCATATGCCCACACCACCTTCCTGTCGTGCCCCGTGCTGGTTGGGGTATGTTAATACTTAAAGGAGTACACTGAAGGGGGACCAGGTGATAAAAGTTCGGGAAGCTATTTCATGGGGGGAATCAACTGAAGGAACAAGGGGTAGAATAAGACCAAGTAAGACAAGACTGAGGGAGTTGTGAGGTCACGATAAGTATCTTGAAATATGTGCAGAGCTTTTTTTGTGGGAAAGAAATCCTGATTCTATTAACCCTGGAGGTGGGCACTTAACTATTTTATTCTTACAACAGTAAGTAGAGTGGTTTGGTAGTAAGAGAGACTAAAGACAGGAAAGCCCGGGAGCAGCGATGAGAGACAAGAGGCCACGGGCGTCTGAGCAGAGCCATTGCAGTGGGGACATGAAGTCTTCTAGCTGGGAACCTGAAGTGGGGTGGCCCCCTTGAGGGAAGATAGAAAAACCCTGTAGCTCTGTGCCCTGATGCCCAGGCAGGCAGCCAGCCAGCAAGGTGGAACAGCCGACAGCCAGAGGGTGAGGCAGAGGGGCTTCTTCTGGGGGAAGTCCCACACATCATTCCTGAAGCACCGGTGGCAAAAGAACTCGCTCTTTTCCAGTCTGTCCGCCCATCAGACTCGAGGTGCCTGGGTTCTCAGCATGGGGAGGCTGCCAGCCCCACGCCGCCTGCCCCCTTACACTGTCACCCCCAGCTCCATCAACAGGAGGAATCACACCCTCATTTTCCATGGACACGGAGCTGTGAGCATCTGCAGACGTGTCTGTGGCCTCTTCTGAAGCTCTCCCACCAGCTCCTCAACCAGTAACTCAGCCGCCGCAGGGCCCGCCAGCCCTGCTGCCCTGGCTGCCTTGAGCCTTGGATCGCCCTCCTTCACTCCTGCCCGTCGGGCAGGGGACAAGGACAGTAACTGGTGGGGAGCCGGGTGTCTGAGTGTTCAACTGGCCTTCATTGTGTGGCTCTCTATTCTTCATGTTTTTGAAAGACTCATTGTTTAGGCCTCCAGGAATCTTTGGATTTGACGTCTGAAGGATATAACTGTGAACCACATAATAAATATGTGCTCTTGAAACAACATTAAGTGGCAGCACTAATGACTTCAGCCAGGACTTCAAAGCACAAGCCCCAGAAGTGGCTTCCTTTGGAGAGCAATCAGAATCCCAGAACTCTAGAAACTTGGAGAGAGGAAGCGTCTGACTGTCTCTCTAGACGCTGCTCTGCGTCTCCTTGCACACAGCATTTGGTCTCCCTGGGAGGCGAGCCTGGGGCACCCGATGGGTGAGAAGGCCACTCCAGGACACCCTTGTTAAGTGGTGACAGTCGCACTGTCCGACCTCTGCTTGTTTCAGCCGTAAAATCCTGGGTCAGATTGTGGTTAGAAAGTCGACTGCTTGCAAAGCAACCCTGCCGTCTCTAGGTCTTTGTTTTATTCGGGGCTGCTCTGTCAGCTGTGGGCTCGCCTTTGATGGGGCACAGCGGTGTTTTTCATGTCTAACTAGTGTTTTAATGTTTGTGAGAGACTGTGGTTAATTGGATCCCCATGGTACCACAAATGGCTTTAGAAGCCTCTTGTGTCTCGGGGGCTGATTCTGGGACTGCGTGTGCATGCGTGCATACCCATGTGCCCTCACACCTGAGCAGGCACCAGGAGAGTTTTAAGTGTTCATTGACCCACATCTCAGGTTTGAGAATTTTTAATACTTGTTTTTTCCAAAGTCAAAAATCATGGCGTCTCCCCTAGATTTGTAACCTTTCTCCTCTCACCCTTGTTTATTGCGTGTGTTGTTCTGGGGCCAGTTGAAGCAGCCCAGCCAGACTCATCGTGAGCATGTCTGATCCCCACGAGTGGATATGTTACACACGTCCACTGTCTTGTGGGCCACTGTGTTCCTCCAGCCCCCACTTGCTGACTTTCCTTTTGCAGGGTTGCAGTAGCAACAAGGCCCCACGTGCTCGTCTCTGGTTTTCCGCTCAGTGGCTGTGAAAGCATCCAGGGGCCTGCCTGCTGCTCATCCAGAGAAGGACAGCCACAAGCAGTTCCTTATGCACAGGCTGCCATTCTTTGGATCCTGCAGTCTGATCACCGAGGTGGGGATCAGCATCTTATCAGTTCTCCACAAGAGACAGGGTCTTGCACTCTCATGCCCTGTCTGACACCTGAGGTAAACCTCTTTCTCATAACCTGAACAAGCCTAACATTCCTTTGCACAGAGCAGTGAGGGCACGTTAAAGCAGATGCTTTTATAAGGGGAGCAGCGGGTACAGAAATAGTTCAGTATACCTCGGGGCAAGACAGTTCAGTTCAGTCACTCAGTCATGTCCAACCCTTTGCAACCCCATGGATTGCAGCACACCAGCCTTCCCTGTCCTTCACCAGTTCCCAAAGCTTGCTCACATTCATGTCCATCGAGTCAGTGACGCCATCCAACCATCTCATCCTCTGTTGGGCAAGACAGGCTGTTAGGATCTGGGGTGCCTGGGAAGTGGAGAAGTTAATCAGTCCATGTCTGACCTTTAGCCTCCTACTCCTTCCTTGCCAGTGGACTGTGCTCACTGGCTGCATCCCTGCTCCTTCCTTGCCAGTGGACTGTGCTCACTGGCTGCGTCCCCACTCCTTCCTTGCCAGTGGACTGTGCTCACTGATGGGGTTCCTGCTCCTTCCTTGCCAGTGGGCTGTGCTCACTGGTTGCATGTGCGTGTATCTTGTTAGTCTTCTCTTGTTATCTGTGTGTCCTATCTGCCTCAGGTGGATTGGTGTCCTGGAGGTACTCTCTCGATGGTAAAACTCTAAACAAAGATAAGATATCATTAGAAACTTCCCTGGTGGTCCAGTGGTTAAGATTCTGCGGTTCCACTACAGAGGGCGCAGGTTGGCCCTCTGGTCAGGAAACTAAGATCATGCACCTTAGATCTCTTCAACTAGAGCATAAACTTCTTGGAGCCAAGGTTGCATTCTCATCGAGTCCCTAACCATTCTGCTCTTTGCCTGGCTGGTTAAATGACCATTTCCAGCCAAGCTCGAGTTGTTCTCTGCTGCTCTCTCATAGCACTGTGTTCCATTCCTTCCTAACAAGCTGTCACAGCGTATAATTCTATGTTATTTGTAATTAACTTTTTTATGTATGTCTTTTCCAATAGACTTTAAGTTCTCTAACCGTAGGGGACCCGGTCTGCTTTGTTCATATGTACATTCCTAGCATCCATATGTGGAGAAGGAAATGGCAGCCCACTCCAGTGTTCTTGCCTGGAGAATCCCAGGGACAGGGGAACCTGGTGGGCTGCCGTCTATGGGGTCGCACAGAGTCGGAGACAACTGAAGCGACTTAGCAGCAGCAGCAGCAGCATCCATATGCTGCTTGGTACATACTAATATTTTTTGAGTAACTGAAGGAATGGTTCCCCAAGAGGACATCAAGTTAAGGGCCAGAGAATGTCTGTTTTCGTAGATTTTACCAGCTGGGGCCGTCCTTGGCCTTCACCTTCATGTTCTGCTGGGCTAGCTTCCTAATGTACCCTGAGCATTCGGCCTCCCGCCATTACCTCTGAATGTGACTGCTAGTCACTTGACTCAGATGAATCTCAGAGACACTGGGGCCCAGCACTGAGCAAGAGATGGCAGCTACCTGAGCTGATTTGTTCCTGTCCTATTTGTCTGTGGGAGGAGGGATGGATGACTTTAGGGCTCCAGATGCAGAGAAGAAGGTAAATGGACTTCTGACCAAGTGTGTAAGGACAAATGCAGGGGCCCCCCGGGGGCACACAGAGGAAGCACCTGCTTTCATATCTTCTGTCCCTGGTGGTGACGTGCCCATCTCATAGGAGAGCCCATTAAGACAGTCACTATGAACAGCAGAAATTCCATCAGAAGTTAGTTACCTTAAACTAAATGTGACTTTCCGACCCACATTTATGGATTTACACTAATTAGATTGTGGGATTGCAGCATCACATTTCATTATTACCTTGAAATTAGCATTTCATTCTAAATAACCAAGCCTCGTAAGCAGTGTAAGCACCACCTGACACACATTCGGAAACAAGCCCCACGTTAAGCTGCAAGTGTTACTGGGCAGTGTTTGAAGAACTCTGATTGAATATATAAATCATGAAAGTCAGAAATGGAAAAAACAATGTTAGCTTTTCCCTGAACCAGCTACACACTGGTCTATGGCTCAGTGGTGACCATTCTCTCCTGCACATCTTTGTCTTATACAAGCTCTTTCTGTTACGTTCCTGGCACCCCGTTACCCCTGTTCAGATCTTCTGGTGCAGAGTTTCTCCATTGCTACTGTTTATATATCATGTGTACTTTGGCTGGTAGTCTCTAAAAACCTTTGTGTTTCATCCAACATTGATTTTGCCCCAAAGCTCCTCTTTCCCCAAGCAGTGATGCTGGTTTTGACAGACCTTTTTTGCCTCGTCTTTATGAGATGGCCCTCATCCAGAAGTGTGCTCGTGGCCCTGTCCCAAGATTAGGCATCCTTGGCCAGGGGCCTGCCAGCTGAGCCAGGCAGACAGATAAATTCCAGAAGAGGAATGACAACATAGAAAAGGAGGCTGTACAGCCATGAGACTCAAATAAACCTTATTACTGAATTATCCATACCTCAGAATTGTTACGAAGTCTCACTGGAAGAAGTAAGACCAAGACAGCGATTTCCAGAGTAAGAAGAGAAATTGGGAAAATTTGGGGAAGATGTTGAAGCTGGATGTAACACATTTTCTAAAAAAGGAAAAGAAGAGAGAGGAAAAACGAAGGGAATAAAGAAAATGTTTGGCTGAAATGGGTAAAAATAAGCTGGAGGGGTGTGACAAGGTGAGGGCAGACCTGTGGTTGGTGAGGAACTGGGTAGGAAGAAAGATGACTGAGCATCTAAATTCATCTAAATCCTGTGTAGGCATATCTCCCCCTGCTTAGAAGAATGATGGCTTGGCACTGTAATGTGGTGGGGAAATTGTGACAATCTACAAATCTTCCTCTAAACTCAGGGTTAGAACCTCATGTCCTTTGGCTTGCCCACATGAGATCTAGTTAAAAAAAAAAAAAATAGAGAATACGTAAATAAAGCAGTGGGAGAAGAACTAGAATGGGAACCCAGAAAGAGCACCTGTGGCCACAGGACCTACGCGTGGTGTGTGTGTGAGAGGCACGTCTAGCTCTAATGTCTGTTCACATTTGCTAGGTGGGCTTTTCCCAGGAGAGACAGAGATGCTTCAACGAGAGCCTTTCAGCTCATGGTACCCCCACAGGATGACATACTTAATCTCATTCTGTCCACAGTTAAAATTAGAGTTCTTTTGTTAAGTAAACAAACTGAATGAATTGTCCGTGCTAATTTAGCCCTTTCCCCCTTCATCAGTGTGATATTTACTTTTATTAATACTTGTAAGTATTGTATTTGAGTGGCTACCAGCTCCCTTTTTCAGGCAAATCTTACAGTTCAGTGTCAGATGTATCTGATTCATTGTAAGTGCTTCGGCCTTCTCAGGGCTTCATTTCTTCGGAACAATGAGTAATTATTCCAGCTCCTCCCTGCCCTGTGGGGATATTTGGACAGTAAATGAGATCACATCTCTGACAGCACTGCCTACTCTTCAGAGGAGATCTGCACTGTTGTTGTTAGGTTAGTATTGTTCTTTCCCAGAGTGCACCCCACCTAATACTTGCGGCGCCACCGTCTCTTGGGGCTTCCACCAGGGAAAAGATCGCAGTGGTGCTGCGATCAGATTTCCTGTGGCATTCTGTGGGCAGGACTCTGTGATGCTCCTGGCCTGTATGTCTGTGCACTGAGCTCTTGGGTGTCTGAGACTGAAGCGGAGAAGATGCCAGTGGCCTTCTAGGGGGAGGCTCTGGACTGGGGGCTGCTGGGTGATTACAGGAAGGCAGGTGCTGATTTACCTGTTTGCCAGTTTATTTTCTTTGGGGAGGCAGCGTTTCAATTTACTGCATTCCTTGGAGATTTGACATATCAATTAGATGTTATCGACAGTAATAGAGGGGCAGTTGCTGTAAATGTGAAGTTTTTACTGGTAGGCCATGAAATGACACCCCAAGGGACTGGAACAGAGGGCGTGATAAATATCGTGTTACCTGCACACGGGCAGAGGGACTGATTAACAGGGGAGGGTGATTCTATCTCCTGCACTAAAATGTTATTTATTCATTTGCTGTCAATCAAACCTTCTGTTCTAATTGGCTAAAAGGTTAAGTCATCAAGATCTGCTCATAAACCAAGTTAAGGTGAAGAAAAGCGGTGTTAAATCATAATCAGTAGCTTGTTTATTTACTGCATTATCACATCTGCGTGACCTTGCAGAGCCTTTCTCTCCCCTCTAGTTATAGTAGCAGCCCTGAGCTGGGACTTGCACCTGGGTGGAGGTTGCAGGGAAGGGGAGACGGCTGCTATGCCCAGTGGTATACCTGGGATCTGAAGAAGGCCGCAGTGGTGCTCCATGCAACACAGCCTGGGCGTAATTAGACCATGGCTGTTCTTCCTGCTGCACCCTAATGTGTGGCTTTCGTATTGTACGAACACTTGTAAAAGGAAGAATTACTTGTCAAAAAGACAAATATATTTCCACACGATAACAATTTTATAAAGATGTCAGTGAATAAGTATAGGCATCATTAAATCACATTTTAAAGGCAGGTTTCTCGTTGTGATAAATCTGCATTATCAAGTCTCATTTCTGAAATGAATCATACATTGTAAAACTTTATGAGAGTTGAGTAAAGGATCCCTTGTTGGCCAGTACAAGTGTATGTTGTCATACCATGCAGAAGGATAGCTTCAGACCCCAGTGAGAACGCTGATGGGGTTCCACCCCTTTCTTAGAAGCAGTATTTCAAGTGCAAGCTACTTTGGGCTGGTTAGGAGCTTTTCTCACTGCCAAAGCAGCTTATTCAAAGAAAGCCAAGAGTATACTCCCTTTCAGAGGATCTTGCTCAGCTTAGCTCTGAAAAAGCTTGCTCTTTAGCAGGGCTGGAAAGCCCAATCTCCCAGAACCACAGGGCCAAGCAAGGTGGGAGCCCCACACCCCTGGATACTACACCCAACAGCACATGTGGATGTCCCACCTCCACTACCTACCTGCCCAGAGCCAGATACTGCAGCCTTCAACGCAGACTGCTTTTCCTTCATCTAGATGTTTAATAAAGTCACAATCACAGTTGTCAATTTCAGTATTTCAAGCACAAAGAGCCATGCCAACTTGTGAATCTGACATACCATATTACCATATTAAATACCATTGACATGCCATATTAAAAATAACTTAGCCAAAGAGGGTCTAATTGTCTGCTCTTTGGAGAGCATCTCTGAGATGACAGAGATAGCAGAATGCCTTCTTCAGTTTGGATGTTATTTGTATTTGTGAATGTATTTTAGGTTATCATGTTTGTGGAAAATATAACAAGTGTATAACAGTGGCTTTCATAGCAGAAACAGCCAACATTATCTGCTTTCTCATCTTGTGTGATTGCTGAGTTAATTTTCCCCTTAGTAACACTCACCCATCTCAAAACCACCTGGTCTTACTTATTCTCAGTGAATAACACAACTTTGTGGCTATGTTGTTCCACAGTCAAGTTGCATGTGAGATGCATGACGGACTCCTAGTTGGTCTGACAAAACTGAAACAGTTTCAAGGCAGAGAATTAATCAGAAAGACAACTGTTAAGAAGCTAGTATTGGGTGGCTGATTTAGTAAGGAGGGAACATTTAGTCTAAGGAAGAAAAAGTAGTAAAGGAATGGCCTCATTTTCCTTCTGAAGGAATAGACTGGCCAGCACGTGGATGCGTGTTGCTTTTTGCTAGACCTACACAAGGAGCTAGTCAGTCATCAGTAACTGTCAGTATTGCCAGACCTGGTTACAGTCTATCTAGATGGGCACTCACAAACAAACAAACGAAAAAAACAACCGTGACAGAGAGGGGTTCTATCTAGAAAGCCAGACCCAACAAGTGGATTGTTTTTCAGTCAGACAAAATGCCATAAAGAACTATAAGAGAAATTACATTTTGTATACATACAACGCATATGCATTGGGATTTGAGAATAAAAAATCAGGATGGTGTCAAGAGGACAGCAAGTATTTCCTTTATAAAGCTGCTTAATCATAGCTTCAGGTGGCTGTCTGTTCTGTGAGTTTCTGTCCATACTCACCCTCAGTCTCAGGTTAGAGCCCAGGCAGTTGCTGGCAGACATTCCAAACCAGGAATTTTAGGACCTGAACATGGGCCCAGCCTACTTGGATGGAACAGACTATTTGGGAACGTCTCTGTAACGGGACTGGGTGGAAATCGGCAGGTCCAAGGGCTTGTTCTAGACCAAAGGCAATCAGTACAGCTTAGAGAGTGTCCCAGGCAGGTGACAGCAGGAACCCAACCTTGGAAACTGGGATTCAGAAACAGACTGTGGCCCTAGGAGGGCTGGAAAGGTTAGGGCTGGACTTTAGGGCTTTAAGGAGAGAAAGTTGTTGGGTATTAATAGGATAGGGGTTGGGGCCATATTCAGCACATAGCCTGTTTTTATATGGCCACTAAGCTAAGAGTAATTTTTATATTTTAAAAAGATTGTAAAAAATAAAGCCTATGTGACAAGGAGCTGTGTGGTCTAAAATATTGATATTTACTGTCTGACCTTTTACAGTAAAAGTTTGCTGACCCTGGAGGAGTTAGGCATAGACCAGAGTGTAGACTAATTTCTGGAACCAGAGGTACGACCTGCTTTTTGAATTACCAGGAATAAAGTGAGGGCCAGATTCTAGTGCCCAGATACACAAGAGCAGGATCCAGAGCATGGCTTACCTAGCAGTTGAGTGATTTCCCGTGTTCCCCCTCGCTGGGGTAAGATTGGTCCAGGGCCCAGGTAGAATCCACAGGTAAGAGAGGGTTGAGGGGCTGCGCAGGAAATCGATCGTGGGTACAGCTGGTGGCGGCAGTGGATACGTGACATTTCTAGTGACAGTTTACCAAGTGCTCTGCCAGCCTTTGCCTCATTTGACTTTCCTGACCACCTGCAGGTTAGGTGTTCTCCAGGTGGGACAGCAAGGACTTCAGAGAGCAGGTGACTTGCCCAAGGCAGAACCCGAGCCCAGACCCAAATACTGTGGCTCCTATATGGTGGGGTTCCTACCTCACCCCAGCTCCTCTCCTTCAGTCACCCTGGGCCAGCAGACCCCTCCACCCAGCCAGGGTATCTGTGGAACACTTTTGAAAGCTGGGTTTGGAACCTCCCTCTCACAATATCCCTGCATTTCAATCCCCCATCCTCACTGACACTAAAATTATCTCCCAAGTCTTCCTGATTCCTTTATTCTGAAACCTTCCTAGATTTTTCCAGCTTGTGCTTCCTACCTACTAGAACATAAGCTCATCCTCCTTGTTATAGAGCAGAATGGTGGGTCTCAAAGTGTGTTACCTGGGCAGTAAGCATCACCTGGGAACATGTTAGAAATACAAATTCTCAGGTCTCACCCCAGACCTCCTGAATCAGAAACTTGGGGAGTAGGTGCTGGCTGTCTGTGCCAGCGTTCCCTCCAGGCCATGCTGGGGAACTCAAGTTGGAGACCCAGGGAGAGCACATCACAACACATCAAAGAATCACCCTGGACACACAACTCTATAGACTGGAGCATCGCCTCTGTTCTCCTGAAGGTAGTTGCTCTGTTTTTCACTGACCATGGCAGGGCTAGCGACAGTGCAGGTCATTGTGCTCTGGCTCTGTTACAAGGCCCATGAGAATTTCACTGCTGAGCACCCCCACACTAGGGGAAAATCACAGAGTCTGGGAACATGCCACATGAACCTAATAGTGCCAGACTTGGGGGAGGTCCCAACATCCAGGTCTTCAGAGGGAACCTGCATTTCCCAAATTCTGCATTTCTGTAGAATGCACACTAGTATATCTAGCCAGACATATAATTTGCTTTGAAAAGGGGTCCCAGCCAGGGGTTCTCAGAAACACTCTGCAGAGCCTGTACCAGTCTTCTGCGTTCCAGATCCACTGGCTAATGGCACATTTTGACTCAAAGTTGGGAGTCATGATCTTCCCAACAAACATTTTGAAACTGACAATAAGAAAATCATGAAAGCTAAGACGTAGCTCCCAAAGGTACAGCCAACACTCATTACAGGCACTGAGTCTACAGGTGGCACAGTGTCAGTTTCATTGTTAATTTAGTACAGGTCCCTCCCGTGATGTTTTGTCACATCCAGAAATGGTTCCAAAAGGACATTTGTCATCTTCAGTTAACAGTCCTTCACGAGGAGCGAAGGGTGAAAATAAAGATATCCTCCCCAGAGCCTTAAAATCGATACCCCTCGAGGGGTCTTCTTCCTGGAGCTGTCTCTAGGCAAGGGCTGGGATTGTTATTAGTGGTGGTGATACTAGGGTGGGTTTTGGTTGTTGTTCATCTCTAATTTAAAGGCTTTTTAGTACAGAGTTTCAGATCTAGAGTTCTGCTGACTTGATGGAAAAAAAAAAAAAAACAAACAGCTGAATGACAGAACAGCTGAAATTTCATCCATTTCTACATCTCACACACCACAGCCCTTCAGGACTGCCCAGCAGGACACCAGTGTGATCCTGATGGGAGCTGAGCCACAAGAAAGTGGGGAGATGAGTAAAAATCATCTAGCAATTTTAGGAAAATCTACTTTGGGCTTTCACACACTCGGTTGAACTTTTCAAAAATATTGAATAAACTACTTGCCAGCTGTGATTACCAGCAGCTCTGTTTGACAGTCCTTGACATAAAGCCAATGGGCATGCGCGACATCATCCGGCTCTAACAGGGCCTTGGTTAACAGCTGCTGGGGGGCTGAGGGCGCTCCTGGGCCGGGCCCATGATTCCTGTTCCTGGGAGCAGTGCACTCGAGCATTGCTAAACTGTTTGCCTAGCGAGCCCAGGGGCGGACATGAAGCCTGCCTGTACATCTCCATCATTCAGAGCATTCTTTATGTTCTGATCTCCAGGAACACAAATAATATTCTTTCTAAGCCGCTCCAAAATACAAGTGATAGAAAATATCATGGAAAAGGTGAACTGCCAGACAGTAAGCCCTCATGACCAAGAGCTTATTCATAAAATGATGACAAATTTATTACACACACTCACGGCCGGCTTTCTGAGATTAATAGCTGATCTATCTGATTTTAAAGCCTGACAGTGGAATCAGAAAGAGTTACTGGTTAGTTTTCTCACCCATCTCCTTCACCCAGCATCCTTCTTCTCCAGGAAATAATACAGAAAAATAAGCTGATTTAGCTTCAGCAACAGTTTTACAGTATTTTATGGCAGGAGATTTCCATGTGCCAAGGATAACTTTTAACCTTGTTGAATGCAATTTGACTTCTTGGCATCTGCCTTCAACTCTGCAAAACCCTTAGGGCAGGGGACTAGCATGGTGAATAACTAGGGGTAGATTGAAACACAACCTGAAAGGAAGCCATATTTTTGTGTGTCTCATGGCTGCCTGTTTACTGTGAAGTAGTAAAGAAGTCATTGTTTGATGTCTTAGCCTTGGGGGCATGAAGAGAATTCAAAGCAGGTGTAAAGAAATACACTGCATCAAATCTTAGGCATGCAAACGCACACAGGCACAGCCTAGGTTCAGAAAACAGGAGATTTCTGAGGTTGCTGGTTGAAGGGGAGTCAGGATTTGCCACAAACAGCAAGGTACCTCCCATGCAGTTTCTTTCTTCCTGAGCCTAATTGAAAAGATCTAACTATAACCCCTGGCCTGCCGTACATCTACCCTCTCTCTTTGCCGAGCTGAATCCTCCTGCCTGGCCTCGCATCTGATTGTTGTGTCAGAAATTTTCTGAATTACTCAGTGTATGCACTTATCACGTGCCCTGCTTGTCTCCTGTCCTATCTCCTTGTCTACCACACTGAATTTCCCAGAGCTCGTGGCTGCCTCTTCCTATGGCACCAGCATAATGATGCCCAGTGGCCTGGCTGAAGGTGCTGAGATGGGTGGAGCAAGGTCACGGGAAAGTTCATTCTTGCCTGGGTCTAGGCCACTGTGCAACAGGAATTTGGGAAGGGGTCAGAGACCCCTTTGGGAAGGACTCAAAACCAGCCCTGGAGAGCAGGGCGCCTGCAAGGAACACTCGCCCCTTCTAAGTCTTAAGAGAGGTGTAGGCCAGCAAAGGCTGGGCCTGGAAATTTACCAACACCAAGTTGAAGGTGGCAGTGATTTTTTATTTTTTATTCAAGAAAGTGTTGGAAAAGAGAAGAGATGATTTTTTTTTTTAACTCAACTTTTTTACCCTCAGAAAATGTCCCTGAAGGAAGATTGTTACATGCACGAACTGCCTTACATTCATTCAGGTCATTCCCTGTCTTGCTTTGACTGTGTGGAATGTGGCAGCTTATGCAAGTTCCAGAAGAGACCTTTATGGGGCCAGTCACGAATACTTGTCACTTTTTCATTATAGAACTCACATTCAGAAATTCCCAGTGATAAATGGCTCTAGGCTAATCTTGGGCAGCTCCATGCTAGGAGCTATAGTTTTCATCAAAAAGAAACATATATATATATACACACACACACACACATATATATACACACACACACACACATACATACACACATACTCTGGAGATTTTTTAAGCTCTCTCCAGTGCTTCCAGTTTCTTATCTGTTCAGTTGCAAATATCAAGCCCTTAATGGCTGGAGAGGGAGAGTCTATTTTTAAGTTTTTACTGAATAATCTCCCCTCACTCCCTCCCAGTGCGAGGTACTGCACGAATTTGGCATGTCATAAGATCTGGAAGCTCTAAGGGGCTTAGTGTAATTTTTAGGTATGAAATTGGTCAAGTTTGATTCAGAGACTGTCTGGAGGTCCTTCTGGAGGTCCTTCTGGAGGGCTGCTGGCTTACTTTGCTCTGTGTACTGTCGTGGGTTTCTGAGGTCAGGGCCGGGATTTGTTCTGCATACACAGACTTTTGGCATGAATTTCCATAAAAGCAGACTTTATTAAACCTAAAATTCAGGGGGCATTTAGCCCTCGTTGTGTTCTAAATCCCTTTGGTATTTAAAACACTAAGAAATGAAATTGTCAGATTCTTAACATTTGAAAATCAGCTCCGGCCCACGCCTGGTCCTCACGTTTCCAGCACATACCTCGGGGCGGGTGCTGTGGTGGGACACGTGGAGGTGGCTGTGGTCACCCAGAGCCTGGAGGAGGCGGCACTGTCCTTGGAGGCAAAGGCCTCTTCAGAGTAATTCCACGCTCCTTAGAGGCTGGAAGCAGCTACTGGCGTCATTAAATCAATACTTGTGCTGAGAATAGTGCTTGCTTGGGACAGGGAATCCTCTAGGGAACAGCGAGCCAGATCTGCCCTCCCCTCCAGCCCCCAGGGCTGCCTGCTGGCAGAAAGTGTCGCCAAGCGGCCAGCTCCTCCATCCCTTTCAGGGGAGACCCAGCCCCAGGTGATGATTGTATTCCAGGCAAATTTCAGCAAAATTTCCAAGCACCTGATATGGGTACTGAGAGATCAAAAGTAGGAACATCCCTAATGAGCAGTGTGGAGCAAATCAAGGTACTGGAGCTGGTGCAGGGTCCCAAGGGAGGAGAGGCAAGTCCTCCCCACTCTGCCACAGGCCCAGCACAGGCCCAGCCTAGCTTGGTCCAGTCCTTTCCGGAAAGGAGCAGCATAGAGTGTGGAACCCCAGCTGCATGGAGACCCCTTGCTCCTCTGCTCTCCTCACCTCCCGGGCAGGGCCACATGGGTGTGTCTCTTTACCCCACCAAGGACAGGACCCCACTGCTTCTCCTGCTCACCACGCCAGCTGGCTTCTCATTTGCCTGTGGGCAGCTTGCTGACTTCCCTTCTGCCCATTAGCCACTCACAGTGGACCTCGGCACCCCAGAGGTGCATTGGTGGACTCTGCCCAGGGACGGCAAAACCTTGGTCTCAACACTGCCTGGCCTCTGGAGTCTGCCGAGTGTTTATTTCCAGGGACATCAAGGACACGTGGCCTCCCACTGTGGCAGCCAGAGTCCCCTTGTTAACTCACAAACACAGCCCTGTTCAGCCGCCTCCTGCCAGTGCCCCCAGTGTAGGGACAATTTGTTGGCATTTATTCATCAGAGGGGGAAGAAAAAGATGTTTGTTTGTAATGTGGAATAATGAATTTTGTCTGAAGAAGATGAATAAGTGATCTTCAGTTAATGGCTAATCCTTCAATATCAGNACCACTGTGGCAGCCAGAGTCCCCTTGTTAACTCACAAACACAGCCCTGTTCAGCCACCTCCTGCCAGTGCCCCCAGTGTAGGGACAATTTGTTGGCATTTATTCCTCAGAGGGGGAAGAAAAAGATGTTTGTTTGTAATTTGGAATAATGAATTTTGTCTGAAGAAGATGAATAAGTGATCTTCAGTTAATGGCTAATCCTTCAATATCAGACAAACCTGAGCCACGGTGAATTTTTAATACAAAATTCTTATTACTGGAGCCTTCTAGAACTCCAGAGAAATGGATGGAACCTGGAGAATTTGTGGGTGAGGACCTCCCAGTCTCCACACCATGTCTTATGAGTCGGTTTGTTGAACCTATTTCAAGCTCTAGATCTCTACATTCTGAGCAAGATGNAGACAAACCTGAGCCACGGTGAATTTTTAATACAAAATTCTTATTACTGGAGCCTTCTAGAACTCCAGAGAAATGGATGGAACCTGGAGAATTTGTGGGTGAGGACCTCCCAGTCTCCACACCATGTCTTATGAGTCGGTTTGTTGAACCTATTTCAAGCTCTAGATCTCTACATTCTGAGCAAGATGATCTTGGGTGGTAAGCTATTTCTGAACCTATTTCTTATGCCCTTATTTGTTCATAAATCTCCTTAGAGATGTGAACCTTGCAGCATAAAATCTTTGTGCCTAAAAAGCTCAGCTCTATTGGTCAGCTTCCTCAGAAAAACCCATGAACTAAGGCTGCTGAGGAACACCTTTCTCCCTGAGAGTGGGGCAGGGAGGGGCATGTTAGACCTGGACTCCTGACTCTGTGCAGTCATCAGCTGAAGTCACACTCTCCCTTGGAGAAGCCCAGCTCGCTCTCCTCCTGACGGTGTCCTAGAGGAATCAGATAACAGGCAGGAGTAAAGGTCTTTAATTATAAGATTCAAGTGTGACAGAAACCCTATTAGAAAGAACACATCTCTTCCCAAAGACTTCCCAGACATTTAGAAGTTTCAACAGAGTTTAAATTTGCGAGGGAAGCCATTAAACCTTGTAAGAAGGAAATACCAGACCAAGAGGGTCCTTTGTAGACAGTAGTTTGATTGACGAGGCCTCCCCTGTTTCTACACCACACAAAAGCTCTTGCCCAGGTGCAGATGTGTGTGTGCGCACACACATAGAAACAGACAGCAAACCCCACCACCAGTTGTGTACAAACATGGGTAAAGAGGCTGGCGGAAACATGCATTTTCTTTTTTTCTGCATGAGACTCAAAACCACTGTGTCTCTGGCACAGCTGCTTTGCAAGAGAGAGAGAAAAGCACTTGGCCCCAGAGTCTGTTTATGTGTTTGAGCCGAGGAAGCGATTTTTGTTGCGAGGAGCTCTAAGCGAGACAGACAGAGTCAGAGAATAAGAGAGAGAGAGATAATTATCTAAATTATGTTCGTGCTATTATCGAAGACGAATATAGTTAAAATGTAATTAAATATGACGGGCTAGCAGGATGTAAGGCAAGCTTTGGAATGCTAATCATCAATTACTGTGTCCCCTTAGGGGAGTCAGGGAGAGCTGCATGGCAGAGGGGGAGCCGGGAGCTTGGGGATGAGGGCTGAGCGAGATGTGCGTGAGAACAGCCCCCCTCGTCCGTCTCCCCCACACTCTGGTTCAGACGCTCCTCAGCGGTCCCAGGACACACACCTTTCTGTAGCTGCCCCAGGTCTAGAATCATTCAGCTCAACTCTTAGAAGGAGCTGACGGCAAAGTCTCGACCTTCTCTTTGAGAGGAAACTTCTCTTAAAGGGAAAATTAGGCTCTGAGCAGGGATAGTAAAGCCAAGACCTGCTCAGGTTAAAGCTTTAAATGCAAGTGCATTCACCAGAGAGGCCTAAGACCCACCTTGGCTAGGAAGTGTAAAATGCCCACCTACTCACCCCCCCACCCCCGCTGCAGCGCAGCCCTGGTCCAGAAGTCCCTGGGGCGGGAGGAGCTGGGGGAAGGCTGCTCTGGACTGTAACTGGGACAGGTGACACCCGTCATCCTAGCAAACTGCTCCCCGCCAGACACCCCAGCCCATGGAGGACCTCCACCGCAGCTGAACACAGGCTCACGCAGGGTCCACTCCATGGAGAGTTTTAACTGGTCTGGGCTGTGGCCTGTGATGTGGAAGATTCTGAAGCCCCATGGGTTACCTCAGTGTGCACCCAGGATTGAGAACCCACTAGTCTCACTGGATCCTGACTTCTGTTAAGCTGGCCACAGAGGGCAGGCATCCACTACTAGAGACGGTGTCAGCTGCAGGGTCTCTCCAGGAACCCCACTTATACCTATGTTGAGGCCAAGAAGAGAACAGTGTAAGACGATACATAGATTTTTTTTTTTTAACAGAAACATAATTTGTGTATAAGAGCTAGAAATTGAGTTCCGTCTATTTAACGCTCCCTGAGCTGTATGTAAGGCTGAGGTAGAATGCTGGCCACCTCCTAGGGTCGGGGGGTGGGGGGCGGTGGAAGTGAGCGAGGTGGACCCAGCCAGGGCAGAGCCCCCCAGGCGTGAGGGCGACACTCCAGGTGAGCGGCCGAGGCCATTGCATCCACCTTGGCGCCAGCGTTTTCTCCACACGACCCCAGGAGTTTTATTTTTTAAAAGTATCTATTTATCTGACTGCCCGGGGTCTTGGTTGAGGCATGTGGGATCTAGATCCCTAACCAGAGATTGAACCTGGTCCCCCCTGCATTGGGAGTGTGGAGTACCAGCCACTGGGCCACTAGGGAAGTCTCCAGGAATTTGTATTTTTGTGTGACATCTTCTAATTTTTAAACAGCAATGGAAGTTTTAAAAACTACTCTGTAAACCAGCAAGGTGTGTCTATTAGCCTCCCTTCTGTGACCCGACCAGCCTGTGACCAAAGGGTCACTGGTCCCTGGGGGCTCCTGACAGGCTGTGTCCCTGCCCCTCAGGGCTTCGGTCAGAATGGTCTTGGTGCCATTCTTCCTAAGCCTGGCACATAGAGGGCTGTCAATAAGTAGCTGCTGAATGGAGGGGCAGACAGAGCGAATGGCACAAGCCCAGAATCCCCTCTAGATGGGGGCAGCAAGTCGGCCATAAAATCCAGTTAAACGTCCTGCTAGACAAAAGCATGTACTGCCAGGTACCAGATGGGTCACTGAGGCCTGCACTGAGGAAGACGTCAGTGTAGTGTGGGCAAGAGAGGGGGCGGTCGGCCATGCCAGGCGGGGAGCCAGGGGGCGTGCTCCAGGGCCCAGTCTCAAGGCGGTGACGATGCCAGGGTTCCCACCTCACCACGCCATGGAAGACATGCCCACCCTCATGTGCCTGGTCCACCTCCCTCGTGGCGCGTCTTTAGATGAGGCACAAGAGATGAGCGTGCTCCTTGGCTCATGGCAGCCGGGCAGCAGACTAAGAACAGCACGCTCGTGGGGAGGAGGGACGGCAGGCCGCTATGGGGTCAGCGCGAGAGGCGTACCCCACCCGGCAGAGGTCTTCAGGCCCTGTTCAGCACCCAGAGGCTCACCCACACTTTCAGCGCCGCCCGGCTCTGTGCCCGCGGCTGGGGGGTAGTGCCACTGTGGATGCTCAGTTGACAGGGGACAGCTTCAGTATTTCCTTCCTTTGCGAGAATCTTTTCTAAAGGTTTACCTTTGCCTTCCAGCCCTGCTCGCGCAGGTTGTAAATAAAATGCTTCCCACATACCCTTTCCACTCCTCACCACCACAGGCTTCTCTCCTGTTCTTGGCTCTGCTTTTTTTTTTTCCACTTTTGAACCTCAGTTTTCAAAGTCAAGTAGGTGCACAAGGCTTATAACAAATGAGTAATAATCCCCTGCTTCACTGTTTTCCAGCTCAGACCCTGTTCATTTTGAAAAAAACAATATGTTCAAAGAAAGTATATATTTTTTTTGTCATTTTTTATTTATTTTTAATTTTACTTTAAAATACTGTGTTGGTTTGCCATACATTGACATGAATCCGCCACGGGTGTACATGAGTTCCCAATCCTGAACCCCCTCGCACCTCTCTCCCCGTATCATCTCTCTGGATGATCCCCGTGCACCAGCCCCAAGCATCCTGTATCCTGTATCGAACCTAGACTGGTGATTTGTTTCTTACATGATAGTATACATGTTTCAATGCCATTCTCCCAAATTATCCCACCCTCTCCCTCTCCCACAGAGTCCAAAAGTCTGTTCTATACGTCTGTGTCTCTTTTGCTGTCTCACATATAGGGTTATCATTACCACCTTTCTAAATTCCATATATATGTGTTCAGTTCAGTCGCTCAGTCGTGTCCGACTCTTTGCAACCCCATGAATGGCAGCACGCCAGGCCTCCCTGTCCATCACCAACTCCCAGAGTTCACTCAGATTCATGTCCATCGAGTCAGTGATGCCATCCAGCCATCTCATCCTCTGTCGTCCCCTT